>JAODAL010013037.1:0-92878 GCA_025379985.1 Phyllomedusa bahiana
CCTTTTAAATTTAAACACAAAAAAAACCTTTGGGGTTTGGATTTTAAATCCTTTTGTGGGAGGTGATATAAATGTACCCAAAAATTATAAAAACGAAATTTTCAACATTTTAAAAAACATGGTATGTCCCCTTTTAAGTTTTGGTAAAGTAATGTCTTTTTGCTGTTTCCCCCGACATTTTTTTTAAAATTGAGGGGATACAATTGGTTTCCTACTTTTGCTGGCCTTTTTTATAAAACAAATCTGGCAAATGTTAAAAAATTTTTCCCCATACTTTATTGCCCTCTAAAATTGGAATCCAATTTTTCCCCTTTATGGGTTTTTTTGGTTTAAATTTTGCAGTGTGAATAAAAAAGGGGCTGAAAGAAATATAAGTCGTTCACCCCTTCGGGTTTCTTTTTTTGGGTTTTTAAGTATTTTCCATTTCGTTAAGTAGTCTAACTTCTGCAGCAATTTTTTCTAACTCTTTTTCTTTTATAACCCCAAGCTATAAAATTTAAATAAATATTTTGTTTTGTTTCCTGTTCATGATAGAGGTTTCTTTTTTGAGCATATTCTTCTAGCTCTAATTAACTGTCCTTTAGGAAACCTAAAAACAATTGTGGTGCATGTTGATTTGGGTTCTATTAAAACTTGTTTCTATCGAAAATTTTTTTATAAAGTGGGGGTTTTTAAACTCCTTGTCCGGGTTTTTTACGATCTCTAAAACTAAGAAAATGAATTTTATCCTTAATTTTTGGGGTAATAAACTGAAAAGAGGGTGGACCTTAATTTAAAGGGTGAAATAAATTCAGTGAGTTGTTCCATAGGTCCTTTCCAAAGGAAAAAAAAAGCCATTGACTTTTCCCTTAAACCCCAACCCTGGACATTTCCCAAAAATTTATCTCTGGGAAATTTCAATTTCCTTTCATAAGCCATCATAAATAGGTTTTCTATGCTAGGGCTGCTGGGGACCCAATTTAGACTCCTTGTAAACTGAAGAAAAATTTTATAACCCCCAAAAATTTAAAAAAGTTCTTTGTTTGTATAAGGGCCCAGGATTTTCATTATGGAAATTAATATATGAGTTTTAAAACTCAGGGGCAAATTTATCAGAGTGTCTTTTTTCTACTTTTCCCTTGGGTTCTTTGGGATGGGAAAATTGTAAAAAACGATTATACCCCTTGTAAAAATAGCAAATTTCCCCCTCTATTTTTAACATTTAGTTCTCTCAAGAATTGTCCCGGGGTCCCCTTAAGCATGTAAATCCTTCTTAATGTTTTTTGAAAAAAATTGTCCCACATAGACGCCAAAGGTTCCATTTTCTGACCAAAGCCGGACCCCGATTTGGGGCCCTTTCCCGGGGCTTTTCTAATGTTTTATGACTTTTTGGGGGCTGAATACAGTGAAAGGGGTAAAAGGGGTGTACATGTTTTGGTGGGATTTTTTTTTTTAGGGGGGAATAATTTAAAGATGGGGGAATTGATTTTTAAAAAGTGGAATTCCCTTTTAGAATTTCAAAGGGAAAAATTCGGGGTTCGGGGGCCGGGAAATTTGAACTTTGGGGTACTTTGGGTAACCCAAGTGTGCTTTTGATTGATAAAAATGCTGCAGCACAGGCGCAAAATGGGGCAAAGCACCCCCTGGGGAAAAGGGCATAGCCGCATGAAAAGTGCAGAGAGGGAACCAATCAGAGCCCCGGGGGGATTCGGGAAACGCACCGCACTATATAAGACCGAGAAACGCCGCGGGGAGCTAAACACTCCCTAAACTGTACTGATGGGGAAAGGGTTTCCTGCGGGCGGGGGGATAGCGCTTTCTGAAAACCCGATTTTTAAAACGCAAAATTTCTGGGGGGTGTCCAGCTTGTCCCCAGAGACTTTTTCTCTAAATGTGCTATTTCTGATTTTTTTGGGGTTTTGGATCTGAAACCCCAAGGGCGTCCACTCGGGCTGCATATACATTTCAATTTTAAAAATTGGGAATCAAAGCCGTTCCTGTTGTTTTCCCATTTAAAGAAACAGCTTTTTTTACAATACAAATACCACTTCTTTTTTTGGTTTGGCTAATTCTTTTGCGAAATTTTAAACCTCCATGGGTTTAATTAAGCGTTGTTTTGTTTGGTGGGGCTGACAAAAATAAACCGTTTTTTTTAAAAACCCCAAAAATATATATTTTTTTTTTTGGTAGCCTAATTCAAAAGGAAAAGGGGCAAATTACAACTGTATCTCTTTTTGTGTGGGGGTAAAAAAACACGCAATTGAAACCACGCTACAATTTGTGCGTCTCAATTTTTTGGGCGCAATTTACACCCGGGGTTTAAAATTAACGTTTTTTGCGGTGTGCTGACAAAAATAAACCGTTTTTTTCAACGCCAAATAATATTTTTTTTTTCCGGGTTAGCCAAATTTCACAACCCAAAGGGCAAATTTTAACAACGATCTCTTTTTGTGGGCTTAAAAACACGAAATTTTTGTAAAAACCTAAAAAACACTAGTTTGTTGGGGCCCCTCAACCCTTGGGCGCAATTTAAAATCCAGGGTTTTAATTTAATCGTTTTTTCCCCCGGGTGTGCGAAAAAAATAAACCGTTTTTTAAAACGCCAAAATAAAAATTTTTTTTTTTTTGGTAGCCTAATTCAACAACAAAGGCAAATTACAACTGTATCTCTTTTTGTGTGGCGTAAAAACCCCCAAATTTGTAACACCTATTTATTTGTGCGGTTTCAATTTTTTTGGGGCGCAATTTACATCCGGGGTTTTAATTTAAGCTTTTTTTTTGCGGGGTGTGTTTGAAAAAAAATAAACCGTTTTTTTCAACCCCAAAATAAATATTTTTTTTTTTTGGTAGCCAAAAATTCACAAAAAAAAGGAAATTTTAAAAACTGTATCTCTTTTTTGGGTTTTGGCGTAGAAAAAAACCAATTTTTAACACGCTATTTAGTTTTTTGGCGGCTCAATTTTTTGGGCCCGAAATTTTTTAACCCCCGGGTTTAAATTTAAAACGTTGTTTTGTTTGGTGTGCTGACAAAAAAAACCTTTTTTTCAACGCCAAATATATATTTTTTTTTTTGGTACCCTAATTCACAAGAAAAGGGGCAAATTAAAAACTTATCTCTTGTTTGTGGCGTAGAAAACACGCAATTGTAACACGCTATTTATTTTGGCCCGGCTCAATTCTTTTGGCGCAATTTACATCCGGGGGTTTTAATTAAGCGTTTTTTTTCGGGGTGGCGACAAAATAAACCGTTTTTTTTCACCCCCAAAATATAAAAAATTTTTTTTTGGGGTAGCCAAAATTTCACAAAAAAGGAAAATTTTCCCCAACTGTATCTCTTTTTGGGTGGTGGCGTAGAAAACACGAAATTTGTAACACCTACTATTTTTTGTGCGGCCAATTTTTTGGGCCCGCAATTTACATCCGGGGGTTTTTTTAAGTTTTTTTTGTTTTGCTGGTGTCTAAACAAAAAAAACCGCTTTTTCAACGCCAAATATATTTTTATTTTTTTTGGTACCTAATTCACAAGCAAAGGAAAATTAAAACTGTATCTCTTGTTGTGGGGCGTAAAAAACCCAAGCAATTGAAACACCTACTATTTTTGTGGGGCCTAAAATTTTTTGGGCGCAATTTTTTTTTCCAGGGGTTTTAATTAAGCGTTTTTTTGGGCTGGTGTGCTGACAAAATAAACCGTCTTTTTCAACCCCAAAAATATATTTTTTTTTTTTTGGTAGCCTTTTCACAAGCAAAAGGCAAATTACAACTGAAATCTTTTTTTGGGGTGGCGTAGAAAACACCAATTGAAACACGCTAATAGTTTGTGCGGTTTAAATTTTCTTTGGCCCCAATTTACATCCGGGGGTTTTAAATTTTAAAGGCGTTTTTTTTTGCTGGTGTCTGACAAAAAAAAACCCCGTTTTTTTTAAAAGGCCAAATAAAATATTTTTTTTTTTGGTACCAAAATTCACAAGCAAAGGAAAATTTAAACAACTGTATCTCTTTTTGGGGTTGGCGAAGAAAACACGCAATTGTAACAGGGCTACCAATTTTTGTGCGGCTCAATTTTTTGGCCCAAATTTTACATCCGGGGGTTAATTAAGCGTTTTTTTTTGCGGGTGTGAAAAAAAATAAACCGTCTTTTTCAACCCCAAAATATATATTTTTTTTTGGAAGCCAAATTTTCCAACAAGCAAAGGAAAATTTAAACAACGGGTTCTCTTGTTTTGGGGCGTAGAAAACACGAAATTTGAAAACACGCTTTTTATTTGGGGGGTTCAATTTTTTTGGCGCAATTTTTACCTCCGGGGGGGGTTAAATTTAAAACGTTTTTTTTTGCGGGTGTGCGAAAAAAAAAACCGTCTTTTTCAACCCCAAAAATATATATTTTTTTTTTTTGGTACCCCTAA
Source organism: Phyllomedusa bahiana (assembly GCA_025379985.1). Taxonomy (NCBI): domain Eukaryota; kingdom Metazoa; phylum Chordata; class Amphibia; order Anura; family Hylidae; genus Phyllomedusa; species Phyllomedusa bahiana. Next base: position 4,383 of record JAODAL010013037.1, read on the forward strand.
TTCACAAGCAAAGGCAAATTAAAAAACTGTATCTTTTTGTTGTGTGGCGTAAAAACCCCCAAATTTGTAACACGCTATTTAATTTTTGTGCGGCTCAATTCTTTGGCCAATTTACATCCAGGGGTTAATTAACGTTGTTTTGCGGGTGGGGCTGACAAAAAAAAACCGTTTTTTTCCCAACGCCAAATATATATTTTTTTTTTTGGGTGGGCCCCAAATTCACAAGAAAAACTAATTAAAAAACTGTATCCCTTTTTTGTGGGGGCGTAGAAAACACCAATTGTAACACGCTAAAAAACCTCCCGTTTGTGGGGGGCCTAAATTTCCCTTTGGCGCAATTTACATGGGGGGTTTTTAAATTAAGCGGGGTTTTTCGGGTGTGCTGACAAAAAATAAACCGTCTTTTTCAAGGGCCAAATATATATATTTTTTTTTTGGGTTTAGCCAAATTTTCAAAGAAAGGGCAAATTACAACTGTATCTCTTTTTTGGGGGCGTAGAAAAAAAACACGAAATTGAAAACACGCTACAAGTTTGTGCCTCAATTTTTTGGCGCAATTTACACCCAAAGGGGTTTTAATTAAGCGTTTTTTTGCTGTTTGCTGAAAAAAAATAAACCGCTTTTTAAACACCGAAATATATAAAATTTTTTTTTGTAGAAAAAATTTCACAAACGAATTTTAATTAACCCTTTTTTGTGCTTTTACATTTAGTAAAAACAACAGTTTTTGTAAACAAACACAAAACAAGAAAAAATTTTTCCGGGGCCATTTGTGGAGCCAATTTATATCCAAGGGGTTACCCAAGCTTTTTACGGGTTTAAATTTGGAGCAAAAACAGGTGTTATTTTATCATATAAAAAAATTAACCCCTTAAACAAACAGGCTGTACTTTTTGAACAAACAGTATGCCCAACAGAGGGGTTGGCAGGCCTGCAACTGATGCATGGCACAAACATTTCTGAAAGGGGCCCCCCCCAAAGGTCGCAGAAACCAAGAAAGGGGACGCCCGCACCCGGGGGTCACTTGGGTGGGGGCCCAAACTGCCCTGTCATCTAGGGGCCCGGGGTGTTGTTAAAGCAACCCAAGGGTTTTTTGATTGGTTAACGGGGGTCCCCCTCTTCCTCCCGTTTGACATCTGACAACCCCGCCAAATTCCGGTAAAAACCTCAAACACAACACTAGTTGGCAGGGCCCCGGGGGAGCGGGGCCCAAGGGGCCCCCTAAACCTGTCCTCAGCCCGCCTCGCCCCCTTCCAGTTCCCTCAGCCAGGGATCTACAAAGGGGGTTCGGGGCTCACGCCACTATATAGCGAGGATGAACATTTGAGGAGGGAAAGCCCGGGCAGCTCCGGGGGCGCGAAAAAGGGGGGCCAATATCCCCAGCTTTTTTGCAGAAAGGCGGCAAAGTATAGATTGGAGAGTGGCGGGGGAAGGTTTCATGGGGTGAGAGGTCACCTCGCTTCCCCAAGACCCGGTGAGGGGAGGGAACAGTAGTGACGATAAAAAACAAATAGATGATGAAATTGCCGAAACCCCACTTTGGGAGTGGTGAAGCAAGGGCTTCATCATCGTTTAGGGAAGAGGGGGTCAGCTTGCGCGTCAGGCAGCGGCGCAGCCCGCAAGGGTTGTGTGGCCCCTGAGTCAGCAGGGGAGCAGCAGTGTAGGTTCCCGGGAGCCAATCCCCGGGGGGAAAAAAAACCCCCTTCGGCCCCGTTCCAAGGGCAGTTAACGGGGACAGGGGGCAGCAGGGGAGGCAGCAGGGGGCAGTAGTCCACCCATGCGGGCGGGTTTGGGGGTAAAAAACAAACTACTCGCGGTGTGGCGGGTTTTTTGCTAAGACAAACCGGGGGACCGAATATGGGGGATATGTAAATCTGTGGGCAGAAAGTGGGAAACGTTGGGCCCGGGGGCTAACGTTGGCAAAAAACGCCCTTGGGGTCAACAATGCAGCGTCACCCTCCGGGGGCCTGGGAGAAACGGTTGGTTTGATGTGGTTCCATCCCGCCGCTGCCGCAGCAGCAGCGGCCGTGCACGCAAGCCATTTCAGCCAGTCAAGGCTCCACCACCCCCTGCAGAAGGGAACTTTTTTTCCCCTTTGACATCCCTCCCCCGGGGGAGATTTCTTTTCCCCCCTCCTCGCTACTCATGTGGGCCCAGCAATCCCCTTCAAGGAGAGGCGATTTGGGAAAGAGAAAACAGAATGCCCCCAAACCCTTTCCCAAGGGGCAGCGCTGACCGGGGCTTCCCCTTTCCCAAATTGTTGGTTTCTTTCAGTCCCCCCCCTTTCCAAAAAGGGGGACCTGCAAACCCTTTAGAAACTAATGCTTGTGCCGGCCGAGATGGAGATTCCAAGCCGTAATTTCTTTCCAAAAAGGGAGTACCAGCACTTCATAAATAAGTAGAACAAAAGTGGGGGCATTTCCCTTTAGCTTTATCGGGTTTTTTCCAAGGTTCAACCGGGAGGTGGGAAGTCTGGGCTGAACTACGGTCAGGGCCAGTACATTCCTTTTTAAAAGGGCCCCCCTGGGTTTAATGTGCTTCCTGCCCAGGCACACCCAAAAATTGGACAGGAGACCCCTTTCTCCTCCACTTGTCAAACTGCCCGCTCCTGCCCAATGTCCGCCTCCTCCTCCTCCCCCACCACCACCATCTCCACCCCCACAATTTCTTTCCCAAACATACCACATTTTGTAGGGCACAAACGGTGTCCCCCGCAGTTCTACACCTACTTGCCTCGGCGAACGAAATCACACAGGGGGGGAAAATGCTCCGCGGCATGCAGCAAAAATTTGATGGTTGGGTTTCCCCCGCCCAACATGCAAATCGGGGAAACCCTGGGACGGACAATGGGGGGAAAATGGGGGGCCCGCTGCACCAGGAGGGATGGTCCATGCGCCCTGCATGGCCAAAGTGTTCAATCTGGTTGTAAAAAAAGGGGTTCCTGGGAAATCTTTTTTTTTTCCCCCGATCTTTTAAAACATTTTAAAAAAGGCCAGGAAACTGTGGGAAGCACTTTACCATTTGTACAAACCAGGAACACCCCCCTCGATTTTTCATCGGGGAAAAACGGGCCCCCCCCAACACCTCTGATAAAGCATGTTTTTCCCCCCGCTTGAAATTCCCGCCTGCACAAAGTTGGGCCGACTGTAAAAGAAAAGAGAAAGGCCATTAAACGATTTTTTTTATGATCCCCGGCAACCCGAAGTACTTTCCCCCCTTTTTTAAACCTTGATGTCCCCCAGTGGCCCGCTCATTGGGGTGACCCCCGCCGTTTTTGGAAAGGGCCATTTTGAGGGGGCCAAAGTTTTTTTTTGCAGTCCCCCAGGACTACGGGATGAATAAAGTCATTCCCAAATGCTTTATGTCCCCGGAACAATGCGAAAAAAAATTTCTTGGGGAGGGGCGGAGAAATTTGGGGACTACAAACTCTGCCACATGATCCGGGGGGGACCCAAATGGAGGAAAGGGGGAGGAGGAGGAGGACATTGGAGCAGAAGCAATTTTCCTGGTGAAATTAGTGGATTTTCTACCCAGGGTGACAAAAGAGGAGGAGAGGAGCAGCTGGAGGAGGTGGGGGTGGAGAAGAGGGAAAACGAGCAAAATACCCCCCAACCCCCGTGCCCGTATTCAGGGGAAAAAAGGAGGCAGGAGCCCCCGGGGTCCCCCTTGTGCAATGTTCCCCCACAAGCTTTTTTTGGGCCCGGGTAGTGACAAACCAATAGTCCCCATCCGGCCCGAGGGATGACTTCTGGCTCTCCCACCCTAAAATTTGGGCCCTCGCTTTCCGGGGCCAAAATGGGAGCCCTTTTTCCCCCCGCTATTGAAGGGAAGACAAACTCAAATACTATTTGGGAAATTTCCCCGTAATCAGTTGGCCGCTTGCCTATTTGCGGGATCGTCCCTCCCCCTTTACAGGGCCCGACCGGGGGGTTTTCCCCACGCTCACTACTACTGCCGCGGCTCTGGGGAAAGGGGGGGGGGTAGGAGCAGTACCAGCTTTCCCTCAGGGAGTAACCTAAGACTGGGTCACTAATGACAGCTTCCCTTTACCCGCCTAGTGAGGGGGGCAGTCCCAGCAGCAGCACAGCACCAGCAGCAGCAGGACATGGAGCATTCCCCCGAACCAACAGGTTGGGGGCCTACCCTTTGGGCAGCACTCTCCCCCCCCAGTTAGAAGATCCCTGGACTCCGGGCACCAAACTGGATGTTTGGCCGCAACTTGCCGAGTTTGCAGTGGAAAAAGCTGCCCCGCCCCCCAGTATTTTTGGGATCAAACGGGGTTTTCATGCGGCGGGGGGCCCTCGTTACCCCCAAGGGGAACCCCTTTTCCAAAGGGAAAAAGTTGAACGACTGACCTTTTCAAATTTAATCCCGGGGTGGATCGGGGCCCGGATTTCCACACACCAAAAGCCTTTTGGCGTCAGTCTGGGGTTTAAACTACCTGCCTCAGCCACTATTCTGATGCCGCCAACCCCCCCCCCCCTGAGCCCCCACATCCCGCCCGATAGTTTTTTCCATCTTTCCAAACCCCCGTCCTTTTCCAGGGGCTGGTAATTTGCCACCCCCCCCTCAACACTCTGTCATTGGCCAAATTTTTTAAAGTCTCATGCTGCGCGCGTTTTTCTGTTGCCCCTGACATCCACAAAGGGGGTCCCTTTTGCCACCTGCGGCCTGGTACTGTTTTTTCCAAACCCCCAAAATGTCATTGTGGGCCAAATCCCCCTGACCTCATGCTGTTTCTCCCCGTTTATCCCCCTTCCAAATTTTCTGTCATTGTGCCAAATGGGCCCTTTACCTCATCTGCTGCCGGCCCTGACCCCCCCGCTCTCAGTCATTGTTCCCCCTCTGTGGCCTAAAAACTATTTTTCCACCGCAGAATGTCATTGTGCCCCTCTCTGACCTCATCGTTCTCCCCTTTTAACAACCCCCACTCTCTGTCATTTTGCCACTGGCCCCGAAACCCCCATGCTTGGGTGCCGCCGGACCCTCCGGGTCTCAGTCATTGTCCGCTCTGGTTTCCCCAATACTATTTTGCCCCCTGCAGAATGTCATTGTGCCAAATCTCTTACCCCCATGCTTCTGCTGGAAAACCCCGTTTGTGCCCCCACAAATGTGTCATTGTGCCACTGTCCCCGACCTCATGCCCGCTTGCCCGGGGGCTCTGCCGTGCCCTCCACAAATGTGGCCTACTCCTGTTTTTTGCCCCCCCTCCAGAATTTTTTCCAAAATTTTCCACTGGCCCCACCCCCAACGGCTGCCCGGGGGCCCTGACCTCCACACTGTAAACATTGTGCCCCCCCTGTTTCCTAATAAAAGGGTTTTTTCCCCCCCAGAAGCCATTGTGGGCCCCTGTCTTTACCTCATACTCTGCCCCGGGGAACCCCCCCCACACTGTATCATTGTGCCACCTGTGGCCTAATAATGTTTTTTCCACCTCCCCAAAAAGCCCCTTGTGCCACTGCTGAAACCCCATACTGCGCCGCCGTGACCCCCCACCCCTGTGTGATTGTCCACTCTGTGCCCTAAACTGTTTTTTTTTTTTTTTTTTCCGCCTCCATAATGTCATTGGGCCCACTGTCTGACCTCATTTCTGCTGCCGCCCCTGACCTCCACACTGTATCATTTTTGCCAAATCTGGGGGCCTAAAACTGTTTTGGGCCCCCTCCATAATGTCATTGTGCCACTGTCCCGAAACCCCAAAACGCTGCCGCCGGACCTCCACAAATGTATCATTGTGCCACTCTGTGGCCTAATACGGGTTTTGGGGCCCCCTCCATTTAATTTTCCCTTGTGGGGCCAAATGCCTTACCTCATAACTGGCGCCGGGCCGGGGAAACCCCCACACTGTTGATTGTTTCCACTCTGTGCCCCAATACCTTTTTTTTTCCCCTCCATAATTTATTGGCCACTTTTCCCGACCTCATACTGCGCCTTTCCGTGACCTCCACACTTTTAAACATTTTGCCACTCAGTGGCCTAATACTGTTTTGGGGCCCCCTCCAAAAATGTTTATTGTGCCAATGGCCCCACCTCATGCGCTGTTGCTGCCCCCGTCACCTTTCCCCACCATCACAAGTTGCCACCGAGCCTTTAGCTTGTTTTTTTTTTCCCGCTTTTTGCTAGCAAGAACTTTAACAGCTACCCTTCCCGCCCTTTAGTTTTTTTTGGGCAAATTTTTGCCCCCTTAAGTGCCCAGGGAATTTTAAAAGTTTAACGATTCTAAAGCGGGGGCAGTATTTTGCGTGTCAAAACTAAAACAAAAACATTGGAAAGAAGACCAAACCAAGGGGCCCCTCCCGCAATTTAAGCATGGCCCCAAAAAGTTCTTTCCCGCACCCTGCAGGCTCTGGGGGCCTGGAAATAGCTGTTTTTTAAAAGGGGATTCGTGCCGAAGTAATTCCCCTACCCAAACGAATTTTTTCGGAAAATTCGCGAAGTGACCGAACCCAAAATTTTTTAAAAAATTTCGGGCCATCTCTAGTAAATAAAACCAATTTTTTTTAGCTTCCCCTCAATTATATTTTTCTATCATAAGTTGTAAAACTTGTGTCGGATCCCTTTTCAAGTTTTTTTGTTTTACCTTTCCGGATCATTTAAATTGTAAAAAAAGCTTCCTGTAGTAATCGGGTTTTTCCCCCAAACTTCACCACTAAATGCCCCCCCTTGTCGGCTTTTTTTAAAAACCAATTTTTTTCATTATTTTTTAATTCCCAAAAGCTTTCCTTTTCCTGTTTTAGTTTAAAATTTTTGGGGCTTTTTTTTTTTTTTAAACCTGATCCCATTTTTTTTATACCCTTGGGGAAATTTTAAACCCAAATTTTTTTAAAAAAAAATCAAAAGGGTACTATGGGTTTTAAACTTTTGCTGACAAAATTTTGGGCCCAAAAATTTTAAAAAAAAAATGAGCAAAAGTCAGCAAAAGATTAAAAAAAAAGTAGCCCCAAATTTTAAACCAGATATTTTTCCCAAAACCCCCTTAAGTTATTTTTAACAATTGGTTAAATCCGATGTCATAGAAAAAAAGGGATTTAGGTTAAAAAACCCAAAAATTCCAAAAAAATAACTATACCCGGGAAAAGGGAAACTCTTTTCGAATTAAAAAAAAATGAAAAAAATAGTCCTTTTAAAAAACCGACAAGGAGGGGGGGAGTAAATGGGGGCAGAAAAAGGAAACCGATTACATACAGGAAGCTTTATTACAACTTAATGATCCGGTAGTATACAAAAAACTTGATAAGGATCTGACACAAGATTTACAACTTATGATAGAAAATATACTGATGGAAGCTGCAGAAATTGGTATTATTACCCCTAAAGAAAAAACTGCACTCACATGTACACTCCCTCGTATCCCTACACTGTATTTAGTCCCCAAAGTACATAAAACATTAGAAAATCCGCCCGGAAGGCCCATCGTGTCCGGCATGGGGCTCATACTGGAACCATTGGCCATCTATGTAGACAATTGTTTACGAAAATACGTTAAGAAGGATTTACATGCTTTAAGTGACACCAGACAATTCTTGAGAGAACTAAATAGATTAAAAATAGAGGAGGAAATGCTATTTTGTACAATGGACATCAAGTCGCTTTATACAAATATCCCATACCAAGAAGCAATGGAAGTAGTTAAAGACACTCTGATAAATGACGCTGAGCTATCTAACTCATATATTAATTACATATTGACACTCCTCGACCTTATACTAAGAACTATTTTAAATTTGGTAGTGAACTTTTTCTTCAGTTACAAGGAGTCTCAATGGGCTCTCCAGCAGCACCTAGCATAGCTAACCTATTTATGAAGCTTATGAAAGGAAATATGTATTTCCCAGAGATGAATTTTCGAAATGTCCATGCTTGGTTAAGAAAACGTCGATGATGTTTTTGGTCCTTTGGAAAGGACCTATGGGAAAAACTCACTGAATTTATCTCCCTTAATAAGGTCCACCCCCCTCATTCAGTTTACTACCACCCCTAAATAAAGGATAAAATTCATTACTTAGATGTAGAGATACTAAGGGAAAGGACAAGGAGTAAATACCACACTTTATAAAAAATGTATCGATAGAAACAATGTTTTACATAGAACAAGTCAACATGCACCACAATTGTTTTTTAGGTATTCCTAAAGGACAGTTAATTAGAGCTAGAAGAATATGCTCAGAAGAAACACTCTATCATGAACAGGGAAAAGACACTTATTGATAAATTCATAGCTAGGGTTATAAAAGAGAAGAGTTAGAAAAAATTGCCGCAGAAGTTAGACTACTTAACAGAAATTAACTACTCAAACCTAAAAAAAAGAACAGATAGGGATGAACGACTTATATACTACAGCACTTTTGATTCACACAGCAAACTAATCCAAAACTCTATAAAGAAATATTGGTTATCTCCTATCAGAGACAATAAGTATGGCAACTATTTACACATACACCAAGATTTGTATATAAAAAAAAGGGCCCGACAGTAGGAAACACAATTGTATCCTCTCAATTAAAGGGATAATGTCGAGAAACAGCAAAAGACATACGTACCACACGCAAGGGCACATACCCATGTTTAAACTGTTGCAATTGCAGTTCTATAATTAAGGGTACATTTATATCACATCCCACAAAAGGATATAAAATCCATCACAAAGGCTTTTTTACGTGTAATTCAAAAGGTGTAATTTATTTTTCTGAAATGCCCTTGCGGTAAGGGATATGTGGGGCAGACAACACGACAGATAAAAACACGAATCACAGAACATAAGTCGGCCATACATACTAGTCGTACTAATAATGCAATAGAAAATGGAGATAAGAAAAAATTTGGAGAAACTAACTGTGGCCGACATTTTCTTTGAACAAGACACTCAGAACGAATTTAAAAGGGTTGTGTTTTGGAAGAAGTGACAACAAAGGGTACAAAAAGTTTGGAAACATGCTTATTTCCAAAGAGAATCATTTTGGGTATTTAAAATGAATTTACCCTTGCCCCCGCCGGCATGAATTGAGAATCTCAACTTACGTTTTGTTTTTATGAATGAACGTTGCTCTTGGTTTATTATTCTAAAGTAACCTTTTGGCTACTCTTTACACGGAACGCTATGTTACATATAAAAGGAAGTGATGACAAGGAAACTACGTGTTTGAAGAAGGGGCAAGACACGCCCCGAAACATCACACGGTTTTCCTCGGTCTCTGCCTGTCTGTTACTCCACAATTTGCGTCTACACAGCACTACACGCCTGGAGCTCATATCGATGGACACTTTATACTCTCTCCGACTGCCTGCTATGGACTAAACTAAACGCAAGTAGCAAATACGTTTTGCACTCAGAGTTACATATTTTAAGGATATGTTTATACAATAAAGACTTTTTAACTATATTTCACTTGCTACTCTATTTCAAGTATGATCCAGTACTAACACTAATTTGTCTTTATCAGTATCTTCCCTGGGAATATTACTTGTGGATGTTTTATGGGTTAAGAGACCCCCTAGTACGTTTTCTCAACAATTCTAGGGGCCCTTGCAAGTGTCCAATTCGGATAACCCCTAAGCTTAAGTCTCTCATTTATGTTGGCCCTCTCAGCAATATAGTCAAAGTGACGCTACAGTTCCGCTTAGCTCAATGTATTCTCCTAAGGTACCCGCTTTTTTAGTATGAATTTGTATGGAAACTCTTATAATGAAAAATTGTATTACCACGGGTAATTTTAACGAAAAGTTTTGGTAGTAATGTTTTTGTAAGGTATACCTGTGAGTTCCAATTCCAAAAATGTTATGGAAAACATCATGTATTTGATAAGTAAAAACCCATGTTAAAAGGATTATTGTTTAAAATAATGAACAAACGAATGTACGGCAGGCACATCGCCCCTCCAAATGAGGAGGATATTGTTGATGTACCTGCTGTACCATTCGATATATTCAACAAATGGATTGGACTCTGAGAAGATATACTGCATTTCCCACCAAGAAACTGTAAGGTTTGCAAGCGATGGAGAATGTTTTGGGCCTATTGAGACACCTTTAATCTGGAGGAAAATTGTGTTGTGGTATGAGAAATAATTATGATGCATCAAAAACTCTGTTATCATCAAGATATACTGTACTAAATCCTTAGAGTATGTACTATGTGTCTCCAAATGATACTGTAATGCAAACAATGGTACATTATGCGGTATGTTGGTATATAATGACTCAATGTCACAAGTTACCCAATGCATATTTTCTGACCACATTTTGTGTTGTAAATTACTCAAAACATCTTTTGTGTCTCTCAAATATCCTGGCACTCGTTGTACCAAGGGTTGTAAGAAAGAATCCAACCACTGGGGGGAGATGTTCCAAGAGGGCTCCAATGGCAGAGACAATCGGACGCATTGGAGGTGAATCTTTGTTCTTATGAATTTTTGGTAAGCCATACAGGATAGGCATAATTGGATGTTCTATTAACAAAAATTCTGATTGTCTCTGGCCCAGGACCCCCAAGGAAACCCCCTCTTCCAATAACCATCTAACTTCCTTCTGAAAGTCAGTAGTAGGATCTTTGTCTTACTTCAGATAGGTAGAAGAATCCTGTAACAATCGTAACATAGAAAAATCATAATCTTTGCGATTCATCACAACTACTGTTCCCCCCTTGTCAACCATTCTAATTACAACATTCTTATTATTCTGTAAATTATATAACACTTTTCGTTGAGAAGAGTTAAAATTCAAATGGTTAGACGCAGGGGGAACAGAGCTGGCAATGGTCCTGAAATCCCGTTCGACTAAGGATTGGAAGCGATTCCCTGGGATTCGTCATTGATTGTATGGGGTAAAAGTCTTTGTTGGGAAATAACCCAATCGTATTGACCTGCAAAAACATAACACATAAAAACAGTGACTGCCAAACATTAAAACCTCCTCAAGTACAATATTTTTTTTTCAAAATTCCCCCAACGCCATTTTTTTTTTCCTTGGCTCTTTCGGGTTCGCCTCAGTGACCGACCTGTTTACTCCTTTTCCCCTGCTTTTTTTTCATGTGATATAGTGAGTGAGTCATCACCAGGTGGGGGCGGCAGCCTGTGATGGCCGGGGCAGTAAAAAGTTTTGTTTTTATCTGATCTTTCAGCAAAAGTTTGTAATTACGCGTTTACTTTAGAAAAAACCTCCTGCTAGCGTTTCAGAGAGCTTCTAACAAACTAAAACAAATTATACACTGAAAACATAGATTGAATACACGGATGAATGCACAGAGCTCATATGCTAATTACAGACTCTGACCAAAAAATGACGGAGCATCATAAAACCGACAGGAAACAACCCCTTTAAAAATTTTTTGAATAAATGTCGACTTAGTAAAAGGAACCTTAAGCGTTTTTGGGGATGGCTAAAACCCTTTTATCTATATTATTTTGTTTAAATTTTCTTTCTAATCTCCTGAGAAAAAACTCTTTTCTTACTTCCCTTGGGTCAGTGTGGTACACCCATGGTACCAAAACAGCAAAGGACTACTTTTCACCCTTTAAATTCCCAATCACTGATACAAGTTTGAAGACACTTGTAAGCAAATACAGACACACCTTAGTTTAACAGTTCCCTGGCAAACTATTTTCAATCTTTTCTAGGGAACCATCATTTTTTTTCAGATCAGTCTTTTTATTCTTCCACATATAGAGTAGGATTGGCACCAAATCAATTGTATATCTGAGGATCCAAACAGGCACATCCGGCCCCAGTTTTTAATAACAATGGGGGGTCTCAGTGGTAACAGAAAGATCCAATAAATATTTGAAATCAATGCAAAAAGGGGTTCTCCTGACTATCTTTTTATTTTTAAGGGTAAGAAGTATTTTAAAAAACCTTTTTAATTCATACTGTAATGAGTCTATACAAACAGGGTTTCTCTATTTGACGTAAATTATTGATATCAATTATCTTTTCAGTTTTTCACATTTTTTAAATGCCTATATTCCTTTATTGAAAAAGCCAACAAAATTGGTGGGGGCCGTGTTTCATTTTTTTTAACTGTTTATTTTTCTTTTAAAAACCAAAATTAAAACACAATGTCTTATTTTTCATTATTGATTTTCAGCACTTTTTAAAACTTATATATAAAACTTTTATAGCAAATTTTAACTTTTTACAAGACACCCCCATTCTGACGTGGTTTTTGGGGGCCTGAAAATATAGCCCCCCCCCAAAAAAAGAATTATCAAGCAACTGACCCACTAAAGGGTTTTCAAAACAACCTTAGAAATTTTGTTAACGCTTTAGTTTTTTCACAGAAATAAACAAAAAGAGGGAGAAATTTAAAAAGGTCACTATTTTTTTACAATTTCCAATTTTTTATCCATTATTTACTGGAAGACATTAAATGGTAACGGGTAAATGAAACTGAATACTGATTCCCCTGATTCGCCGGTTTTGGAAATAAACCATAGGGGCCCTAGTGCACTTTTTGACTAAAACCCCCAGAACAGGGGAGCGCCTACGGACTTTGGGGCAATTTTCATTAGGCTATATTTTAAAGGCACCTTTTCAGGTTTGTGGACCCCAACGGACTAAAACTTTAAAAAAACCCCCTAAAAAAAAACCTTTTTTGGGGAAACGCACCCTTGGAAATTAAATTTTTGAGTTTATAAACCCCCACAGGTTTTTTCACAAATTTTTTTTAGAAATTACGCTGTGAAAAAAACAAATTTTATTTTTTTCAAATAAATGCTGTTTAAACTAAAAATTGTTCAAAATGAAATGCAATTTGTTATGTTCTGTTTGGGTTTTTTGTTAAAGTCATTCTTTTACCCAATTTTCTTCACTTTGGTGATGTATTCCTGTTACCTTTGCCCCGGGTCTCATTTAGCAAAATTTCAATAAAAATTCAATGATTAAAAAAAAAAAATTTTTTTTTTTATTGGGAAAAGCAGTAACATATAAAAAAATATTGTTATGGCTGTAATCCTATAAACCTGCTGAGAAAAGGGGAACAGTCATTTAAACCCAATTTTCCACTGAAATATGATACTCTGATTCCCCTTTTATCATGTATTCAAGTTTTGTATCAAACCGTTTTCCCTGATAGATAAGTAAGCCCCCGAGATACCTTTGGTCTGCCCACTGAAGTTAAAAGAAAATGGAGAATGGTGTTTTATTCCCTGGTAAGGGGGGTTGGGGAATAGCATTGACTACATGACAATTGAAGGTATATGTAGAACTGAGATCTGGGGATCCCCTAAGTGTAGAAAGGTCTTTTAAAAGGGTCGAAGGCACCATCCAGGGCCCCTATTACCCAAACCCTTTGTAATCCATCGGTCAGGGGGAATTTAAAAGCTGTGCCATGTAGGAAAACAAGGGGCAGTTTTATTTGTCAATCACAACCGCATGTGTAGTTTTAACATACATGCCAAATGGAAAACAATGTTGGATTGTTCAAGGCTGTATTGGTCAATCAGTAAAGGGGGAAAACCTGCAATGTGCAATTTGGGATCTTTGATGGGAAACCGGGGATACCGAATAATTTTATTTTGGCCCCTGTGGGGAGATTGGGATTCCAAACTGTAACGCGGGGTTCCCAAAAAGGAGGGAATATTTATTTTAAAAAAAAACACATTTTTCATTGCCAAGCTAAGAGCCCTAACTTTTTTTATATTTCTGTGTACAGACTGTGTACGTGTACTGTGTTTTTTCGCGGGTTGATTGATATTTTTATTGGGACTTTTTGGGGACCCAAAATTTTTTAGATCACCTTTTAATACGTTTTTTTGGGGGTCAGGGTGAAAAAAAACAAACCCGTAGTTTTTTTATTTTTTGCTTTTACTGCTCATAGTCAGTACACATGACATGTTCGTTTTAAACCCGCTGGAAAAATTTTATTGTTTTGATACCCAATTTTTTATTTTTTTTATGTTGTATTTTTTGAAATAAAACAAACTGTTTTTTTTGTGTAAAACATGTTATAATTGCTTTCTTCTGCAGCCATAACTTTTATTTTTCAAAATCACAAAAAAAAATATTTTTCACAAGTTCACCCCACTGTAGATCCGGTTGCCACAAGTTGGTATAATCCGCATGGAAACCTCGGCCATAGCTCATACACTATTTCACCATTAGTCTTGACTAGATACGTTGGGAAACCACAGGTTTAAAATCCAATCCTTTTTATGCAAATGTATAGCAAACAGAAAGACAGGAAAAAACTGTGGTCATTCGCTTACGTGTTCGCCCGCACGGGTCAAAATCGCAGCTACCAAAAACATACAACCTTAATTAAAAAACCCCAGTAAAAAACCCGGATACTTAGGTCAAAGAGCCCTTTTTAAAAGTTAACCCTATCCCTGCCTACAAACCCTTTTAAGGTAAATATTTTCCAAAATATGTGTAAGGTCTTTTTTTTTGGGACAAACTGATTTTTCATTGGTACCACCCTTTTTCATTTTTATGACTTTTTGATCTCTTATTTCCATTTTTGTGCATGGGAAAACAAAAATTGCAATTTTGCCTTGTTTTTCTTTCTTTGTTTTTAAAAGCCATTCACTACAGTAAAATAACAGACATATTTTTAGGTTTGGTTTTATACCAAATATGTGCACTTTTTTTTTTGTGATCTTCCTTTTGGTAATTGCTATTTTAATTTGGGAAAGGTCGGGTGTGGGTTTTTTTTTTACTGTATTTTTTTTTTACCCCTTTTTTCTTTTTTTATTTTCACTTTTACACTATGCGCATTATTATACCAACTGTCAACATCCTCCAACTCGCCCTGGGGAAGCCGATAGACACATCATAGACATCCGAAAGGGCATTATCTGACCTCTGCTTTTTGCATGACAAGCACTGCTTTCCAAAAGGGGGACAGAGGGGCTCCCCCCTCTGTTATGCCCTTATCTCCCATTCAATAACCCGCAGCAGCTAAGTGGTTAAACTGCGGGGAAAGGAGTTATCTTGCTCCCGACGGCAACTGCGAGCGGTTGTCTATCACCACTGGGGCCCCACGCGATCGTCAGGCACAGCTTCTGTGCCCCATGACGCCGCGTTCCCGTATGTTATGGTGCATTAAAAGTCACTCACAGATGACAGAAACTAAAGGGTGCTTAGGGGTTAATTGATACAGTGAAAAAAAACCATCCAGAATTGTTTTCTGTTCACCCTTTTCACAAAAAATGGGAATGAAAAGTAATCAAAACTGTTATGTATCTAACACAGGCCCCAAACTGCGGGCCCCCCAGCTGTTTTGGGAAACTACAACTCCCATCATGCATTTATATAATCTACAAAAGTGGGGCATGATGGGGGGTTGATTTTTTCCCAAAACTGGAGGCCACAGTTTTAGATGCCCATCAACATTTTCCCCAAAAAAACATCAATTTATCCCTCAAAAGAAATTTTTTCCACACAGCTCCATCAGCGAAAAATAAAACTCTTACAATATTGTAACATAAAAATGTTATTTTTTAAAAAAATGTTTTTAAATGGCAAATATAAATTTTTAATACATGGGAAAGGGGCCCGTTTTAAAAGTGGTGCCCTTTAAAAGGGGATGCATGGTGTAAAATGGGTGTGAGTTCCTTTTCTTATTTGATATATTTTTTGCAGCATGCTACACTGCAGGCATCAGCAGGTAGGAAATCTATTGCTGAAAAGAAGAAGTCCATAGAGGTGAAGAGCAGCTGCCCCAGCGTGCGTCCCACACAGCAGTGACAAAATACCGTTTGGATTCTGTTTTAAAATGTGGCTGGTATTTTGTCGTCGTTTGGATTATTTTGGGGGATGGTTCTGTCCGCGGTTTTGCGGATTCGCCGTCCCCCATAACTATTTAATTGCACATTTCTGCCCAAAAACCGGTGGAAAATTTTTGCATGTTCAAAATTTTTTGAAAACGTTGGAGGTTGAAAATTCTTCGGTGCAGACTACTGAACGGGTTTTCCTTTTAAAGTAAAATTCGAAAAACCGCCCGAAACTCCAACCAAAAACCTGGTCGTGTGGACAGCCCTTAGGGATTGGGGCACTAAAACTGAAGTTTTGCCCCAAAGGTCCATTAGAGCCTTGACCACACCCCCAGAGACAAGGTACCGTGCTATGAAAAAAGGAGTAATACCAGAAAACATCTAACTCTTACAGGCTGTAGAGGGCCCTTCTTAAGGCATAGAATAATAATTGGGCATAGTTCAGACTTTGGCTGAACCCGACTCTATGAACATCTCTGTAATAATAATAATAATAATAATAATCTTTATTTATATAGCACTGACATATTCCGCAGCACTTTACAATTTGGAGGGTGTAGGTGCAGACAAAAGCAATACATTGCACAATGAAAAGCTACTTACAGATGAGACACAAGGTGAGAGGGCCCTGCTCGAAGAGCTTAAAATCTATTAGGGGTACGGGAGAGACGAAGGGTAAGATTGCTAGTTTACAATGGTCCCCCCATGTACTAAATTTGGGGCTTGTTGTCTAGAATTGGATAACCTGCCACCCGCAGTCTTTATAAGTTAAGTCCCCAAAAATGGATGGTGCGCTAGGTGTGGGGGGGGGGGTGGGTTTTAAAAAGGGGTTCTGGTAGGCCAAGGGAGAAATTTTTCCCCGGGTTTTAAAAAAAAAAGGGGGGAAGGCCCCTCGCCCGGGAGCTTTTTTGGAGGGCCCCCCCCGGGTTTTTTGGAGGGGGTTGGGAGGTTGGGGGGTGGGTTAGGGGAGGGGGGGGGGGTGGGGGGGGGGGGGGGGGGGGGGGAGGAGGGGGGGGGTTGGGGGGGTTTTTGAGGGGGGGGGGTTTTTTTGTTTTTTAAAAGGGGGGCCTGGGGGTTTAAAAGGGTGAGGGAAAAGGGGGGGGGAAAAAAAGGGGGGGGGGGTGGGAAAAGGGGGGGGGGTTTTCCCGGGGGGGGTTTAAAAAAATTAAAAAGGGGGGGGGAAGAAAAAAAAAAGGGGGGGTTTTTTTTGGGGAAAAGGGGGTTTTTTTTTTTTTTATTTTTTACAAGGGGGGCCCCTTTTTTGTCTTTCCCTTTTTTTTTTTTTTTTTTTCTTTTTTTTTTTTCCCCCCCCGGGGGGAAAAAAAATTTTTTTTTTTTAATGATTTTTTTCTAATTCGGGTTTTTAGGTTTGTTAAAAAGGGAGGAAAGTGGGAAAAGGACGGGGAGGGTTTTTTAGGGGGGGGTGAGTTGGGAGGGGGTGTTAAAAATTTTCACTAAAGGGGTTTGGAAATGGGTTTTTCCCAAGGGTGGGTTAGACGGCTGGGAAAAAAAACCCCCCCCCTCGGGGGTTTTGGGGGGTTTTTTTTTGGGGGGCCAAAAAATTTTTTCAGCAAATTTTAATGGGCAATTTTTTTTGAGGTTTTTTTCCCCCCAAAACGATTTTCCCTGAGTGCCCTAAATTTTTCCCCTTTTGGCCCAACCAAAGAAAAACCCCCGAAAAACCCAAAACCATGCAGTGACTGACACAGGGTAGAGGCGTCATATGCGGCTGAAAGAAAGACAAGCCGGGCTGCTGCATTCAGGACAGATGGAGAGGGGGAGTTTTGCACAGGGGAGACCAATTAAACAAGGATTACAGTATCGAGACAGAATGAATAAGAGCAAAAATGGGGTTTGAGTTTTTTTCCACAGTAAAGAAAAGGACGGATCTGGAGTGTTCTTGAGGGCGGGTGGGCGGGGAGCGGAAAGGGCCCTGAAAAAGGGGGAGAAAGACAGACCCGAGTCTAGTAAAAACCCCAACAGGGGGCCCTCTCCCGGGATTATGGGGTGCCACACACGGAGAGGAAAAGCAGGGGTGGGGTCTTTTTAGTGAGGGGGGGATGACTGAATTTCATTTTTAGTGGGTTTTAGTTTAAGAACAGGGAGGACTATGTCAAGACAGCAGACGGGCAGTCACTGGTGTTTTGGTAGCGGGGGCAGGATGATGTTCGGGGGAGGGTATAATTGGGTGTCTCAGCTAGAGAGGGTACTGGAACCCAAATCTTTTAGGGTTGTCCAATGGGGGCTTTTAGATTAGCAGGGCGTTCTAGGGCCCTAAAAACCCGGGGCTGGGGCCCCTTTGTGAAATTTTGCTCAGTAGGGGGGGGTTCACCCCGAATTTTTCACGCCACATTGTGAACTGCGGCATGATGTTTTTTTTAAAACAAAAAAAACCTTCTGTCCTGTCAAAAATTTTTCAGATACCCAAACATAGAGTGCCCCCTAAAAATTAATTTTTACCCCCTCAGAAAGTCAAGCACGAAAATCACCAAGAAAAAATTTATTTTTTTAAAAAACCCATACCCCGAATGACAGTGTAATACCCCCAAAAAAGTCACCCAAAAAAATTACACCCACACATGGGCAAAATCCCCACTGTTTACAATAAAACCCTTCCCCCAAAAAAAAGCTCCCAAAACTATTACAAAAAGGGACCAAATAATCCTTTCAGAAACCCTTTCCCGAACCGGGCCCCCCCCCATGTGACCATCACTGTACACAGGCTTTTGAAAAACATTTTTAAATTAAAGCCTACGTTTCCCAAAGTTAAAATGGTAAAACAGTTTTTGTAACGGGGCTCTGCAGACCCTATAAGTGATTAAACCCCGCAGTTTCATTTTGACTCACCGGGGCCTCGTTTCTGATAAACCCTCGTTTACTTTCCCTTTTCCCCTTTTCCATCCGGGTTTAAAACCTTCCTGCGATATCTCCCCGGCCAAAAACTCTCCCCCGCAGATTTTTGGGCCCCCAAAAATTTAGAAAACCTCACATTTTCCCGCAACTCCTTTAAATTTTTAGGTTTAAAAGTCCCCCTCAGTTTTGGTAGGTGTATAGGTCCCCCCCTTTTGGCAGGGGGTTTTAGAAAAGGGGGCAATGTCAGGCAGGTTTTATAGTTTTAGGGTCCCAAAGAGGCAGGTATATAGATATAGGGCCACTTTTCAAGAAGGTATATAGAATTGGGGGGCCCAGGCAGGGATAGGGGGGGGCCCCAAAAGGGAGGTATAAAGGGGGGCCCCAAAGGGAGGGATAGGGGGGGACTGGGGAAGGGGGCCAAAGGGGAAAATTTGGGGGCCCCTGAGGCAGGTAATGGGGGCCACAGGCCGGGGGTATGGGGGCCCCAGGCAGGGATCTGGGGCACGAGGCAACTAAAGGGGGACCCGAGGCATAATAGGGCCCCCCAAAAAAAAAGGGAGGGGTTTGGGGGCCACCGGGAGGGTTAAAGGGGGGCCCCCGGGAGGGATTAAAGGGGGGCCCCAGGCCCGTTAAAAGGAGGCCACCCCGGCCCGGGATAGGGGGCCCCAGGCAAGGTTAAATTTTGGGGCCACAGGCAGGGAAAGGGGCCCAGGCCCCGTTAAAAGGGGGACAGGGAAATTTTTTGGGGGCCCAAAAGGCAGGTTATAGGGGGCCACAAGGGAGGTATAGGGGGGCCCCCAAAACAGGGATAGGGGCCACCCAGGTATAGGGCCACAGGAGGTTTTAGGGGGCCACAGGCAGTTTATGGGGCCAAGGGGTATGGGGTGGCCCGCAGGAGGTATAGGGGGCCACAGGCAGTATATGGGCCACAGGCAGGTATAGGGGGCCACAGGCAGGTATAGGGGGCCACACAGGCAGTATATAGGGGCACCGAGGCAGGTAAACGCTATAAAAATAACAACATTAATACTCACCTTAGCATCCCCGGCGAGCGCGCTCCGTCCTCTTCACCCGCGCTCCTCCCGCAGCTCCTTGGGCGCACAGTCTGTGACGCGCTGTGCGCCCGAGGACCGGCAGCGGCGTGATGAGGTCATTACATTGCGCCGCTGCCAGTTGAGCCGCACGGGGCCGCGCCGGGTCCTCAGCGCTATGAAGACCCGGCGGGGCCCCGCAGTGTGGGAAACCCGGAGACGGTCGACCCGGGTCTGCGGGGGCAGGGAGCGCTCGCTCTCTGCTCCGCAGAAGGCCCGCAGTTGTATTGTTCGTCCAGCGGACGCACATGTAGCTGCAGGGCCAGTCGGTGCTCCAGGCCCATGGCAGTGGCCTGGAGCCCGGGAGGTTCGAGGCACAGGGGTTTTTATTCGGGGCCCGAGCCCCGGACAAAACAGCCTAGCGACGCCCCTGAGATTGAGAAGAGGAGAGGACCAAGAACGGACCCCTGAGGAACCCCGACAGCAAGAGGAAGAGGAGAGGAGGTAGGACCTGAAAATGAGACACTGAATTAGCAGTCAGAGAGGTAGGGAAAAAGAACCAAGGGGAGAGCGATGTTTCCTGGATACGATGGCGCTGAGCATGTTGAGGAGGAGGGTGGTGATCAACAGTGTCAAATGCTGCAGAGAGATCCAGAAGAAAACAACAATGAGTAGTTGCCCTTTTAGATTTAGCAGTGAGGGAGATCATTGGAGACTTTATTTAGAGCAGTTTCCGTGGAGTGTAGGATGCGGAAACCTGATTGTAGAGGATCGAGAAAAGAGAGATAGCGGATTAAACGGGAGTAGACCAAGCGTTCCAGGAGTTTAGAGATAAAGGGAAGGTTAGAGACTGGTTGGTAGTTATCAGCGCAGGATGGGTCCAGAGAGGGCTTTTTCAGTTAAGGAGTTATAACCAAGATATACAACACAAAGTAGTTTACAGCTCACCACCAGTGTTTCACCAGTGTTCCACCCCTGGGCGTGCACGGACAGACCAGAATCAAGCCTCGGGCAATGCAGACAAGAGAGAAGGAAGTCCAGCTCCAATCCAGATAGGTGAAAAATATTTATAAAAATTAGCTTTTATTGAAAATGCATTAGAAAAGTGTCATAATGACCAACATGTTGCTGTGAAAAATCGCTAACGCGTTTCGGAAGATTATTCCTTAGTCATAGCGTGTACAACACAATAAAGATCTCCTTTAAATAGGTACATATCCGGTCACGTGTGTCAGGAAGAAAATCCTTAACCCTTTCATATCCAATAAAAAAAAATTTCAATACATAAAACATACTAAATACACAGTAACATTAATATTGATAGAACACATCTTGTCTCTTATTCATACCTGCGGGATAACGTGAGCTTAATTGGTATATCCACCACGTTTCCCGATTTAATAATTTTTTACAATGATCACCACCTCTAATAGGCCTGAACACTCTCTCTATACCTGAAAATGTAAAGCCTGAAGTATCCCTATTATGACGTTCTATGAAGTGTTTCGAGGCCATTGATATTCCGATAGAGAGTGATTTGCGTATGTCAGATAGATGTCGCCGGATTCTAACCTTCAATGCTGTTGACGTACAACCGACATATTGCAAATTGCAATGTGTGCAGGTGATCAAATAAACTGTGAATTTATTGTTACAGTTGATATATGATGTGATGTTATGTGTAGCATTATTCACAGTAGAAGTAAAGGTCTTTGTAACCTGCATAAAGTTGCAAGCGATGCAACACGAGTGACCACACTTGTAGGATCCTTTATGTGATAACCAAGAAGGAGTATGAGGAGGTTCTGACAAATATAGACTGGGGGACAATAAAGAGCCCAAAGTTTTACCCTTCCTGGAAACGAATTTTATGCCATCATTTTCTAAAAAAATGTTCATGTTACTTTGAGAGAAGAGTATGGGTAAGTTTTTCTTTACTATAGAAACGATGTCCCTATACTGTGGGCTGTAAGTGGTGGAAAACACAACTTTGTTTGTTGAACTCTTATCTTTCCTACCTATTGCCAGTAATTTATTACGAGACAAATTGGCTACTTTGTTTCTGGCTCTATTAATGCTCCAACGTGGATAACCTCTATCACCCAGTCGGTCACATACCTCTTGTTCAAACTTCTGAAATTTATGTTCCACTGAGCAGTGTCTTTTTATTCTAATAAGTTCTCCCACTGGCAAATTTTTAACCACATGTGGTGGATGGCATGATTTAGCCTGCAGTATCGAGTTCTTCGCCGTGGGTTTCCTGTAAGGTAAGGTATCAACCCCCCTTATTCATTACCACTCAAACTGATGTCCAAAAAATTGATCTGACTCCTGTGCCATTCATAGGTAAAATGCAGGTTCCTGCCATTCTGATTGATAAATGCACAGAAGTCTCTGGCTTCCAACTCCGACCCCCACCCCCCCCCCACACAAGGAGCAGGTCGTCTATATAGCGGGGGGAGGAAGGGACTGTCAGAAGAGAAGAGAAACTTCTCCTCCCATACTGACATGAATATGTTAGCCAGTGAAGGGGAAAACTTGGCGACGAGCCTCGACACTGCAGGAAAAATTCTCGGTCGAAAGAAAAATAATTGTGCTTCAACAGAAAATCTATAGCCAT
Source organism: Phyllomedusa bahiana (assembly GCA_025379985.1). Taxonomy (NCBI): domain Eukaryota; kingdom Metazoa; phylum Chordata; class Amphibia; order Anura; family Hylidae; genus Phyllomedusa; species Phyllomedusa bahiana. Next base: position 26,591 of record JAODAL010013037.1, read on the forward strand.
GACCACGAATTCATTGAGTTCCTTAGAGTGTGGACTGAATCTGGATAAATGTGATTCTAGACAGGACAATGCCTGGTCATGGGGTATGGAGGGGTACAACCTCACCACATCACACGATAACCAGGAAAGTCCTGAATTCCACGGTGCCTGTGCCATAGTAGTAACCAGACTCTTGGAATCCTTAATCAATCCTGGTAAATTAAGCACCAGTGGTTGCAAAATCTCATCAATCCACGCTCCAAGCAACTCACCCAATGAGCCAATTCCGGCTACAATGGGTCTGAGTGGTGGTGGGAAAAGATTTTTATGGATTTTCGGAAATGAATGAAATATTGGTATAATGGGACTATCTACAAAGAGTTTATTAGCTAATGTAGTGGAAATAGCTCCCATTGTAACCCTGTCTTCTAATAATTTTTTAAGTTTAATTTTAAATAGGTTTGTTGGATCAAAAGAAAGGGGACGATAAGTGTCAATGTCTTGTAACAATGTCATATTTAATTTACGATATAACCCAGCATCAAGGGCGACAATCGCCCCACCCTTATCCGCTGGATGAATTAACAAGTCTTGGTTTTTCTGTAATTCTAATAACGCAGTGTATTCTAGTTTTGACATATTAAATTTAGGAGTATCCTTAACTTTCTGCTGTAAAATCAAAAGGTCCCGTTCTACGTTCTCTTGAAATAAATCTAAACCTGTTGGTCGAGAACTAATGGGATAGAAATTGCTATTTTTTCTAATTAAGACGGGACATGGTTTTATAACCGAGAGTGAACTTTCACTTTGTAAACTGCGTAGTGCAACAATGTTACAGGTTTCCTCAAATGAACAATTAACTGCAATATCCGACATTGCCTCATAATCCTTACTGCTCTCATTACAACTCTCAAGGTCAATGTTTGAAAAATGATTCTTTAAAGTTAAGTTACGTGCTAGCCTATTAATATCCAATAGTGTGGAATATAGATCAAAATTTTTTGTGGGGATAAAACCCAACCCTTTAGAACACACTGCGCTATTAGAATTACAAAATAACCCTGACTTGCTGATTCGTCCAGCGGACAAGGGTGGAGCGATAGTTGCACTTGATGCTGGGTTATATCGTAAATTAAATATGACATTGTTACAGGATATGGATACTTATCGCCCCCTTTCTTTTGATCCAACTAACCTATTTAAAAACAAACTTAAAAAATTACTACAAGATGGGGTTACAATGGGAGCCATTTCCACTGTATTAGCTGAGAAACTTTTTGTAGATTGTCCCATTATACCAATATTCCATTAATTTCCAAAAATCCATAAAAATCTTTTCCCACCACCACTCAGTGACCAACCCTTGATCAGCGGGTGAAATTGCCCTCATTCCCTGGGATTGGTTTGTTACATTGGAGGCCCAGTGGACCTTGATCAGGCATTGTCTTGTCTGGAATCACATTTATCTAGATTCAGTCCACACTCTAAAGAACTCTAAAGAACTCTAAAGAATGAGTTTGTGGTTATGGCCACTGATTTTCTGTTGAAGCACAATTATTTTTTTTTCGACCGAGAATTTTTCCTGCAGTGTCGAGGCTCGTCGATGGGAGCCAAGTTTTCCCCTTCACTGGCTAACATATTCCTGTCAGCATGGGAGGAGAAGTTTCTCTTCTCTTCTGACAGTCCCTTCCTCCCCCACATCAGGTGGTACGGTCGCTATATAGACGACCTGCTCCTGGTGTGGGGGGGGGGGGGGGGGGGTCGGGGTTGGAAGCCCGAGACTTTTGTGCATTCATCAATCAGAATGGCATGAACCTGCATTTTACCTATGAATGGCACAGGGGTCAGATTAACTTTTTGGACATCACTCTTAGTGGTAATATACAAGGGGGGATTGATATTTTACCTTACCGGAAACCCGCAGCGAGGAACTCGATACTGCAGGCTAAGTCATGCCACCCATCACATGTGGTTAAAAATTTGCCAGGGGGAGAACTTATTAGAATAAAAAGACACTGCTCAGTGGAACATGAATTTCAGAAGTTTGAACAAGAGGTATGTGACCGACTGGGTGATAGAGGTTATCCACGTTGGAGCATTAATAGGGCAAGAAACAAAGTTGCTAATTTGTCTCGTAATAAATTATGGCAATAGGTAGGAAAGATAAGAGTTCAAACAAACAAAGTTGTTTTTTTCCACCCCCTTACACCCCCACAGAAATGGGGACATCTTTTCTATAAAAAAAAAAAAAAACTTACCCTTTTTTTCTTCTCTCAAAGAAAACATGAACTTTTTTTTAAAAAAAATGTTGGCATAAAATTCTTTTCCCAAGGAAGGAAAAACCTTTGGGCTCTTTTTTTGCCCCCCCCCCCCGTCTATATTTTTTCCAGAAACCTCCCAAAACCCCCTTCTTGGTTATCACAAAAAGGGTTCCCTACAAGCGGGGCCCGGGTGGAGTCGGAAGCAAAGTCCTGATTTGGGCCCCTGGGATTTCCTAAATTTTCCCCCTAACCCCGACCCCCGGGACTCCCTCCATACATATAAGATAATTTAAATTTTAAAGCTTTTTATCACCCTTAAAGTTTCCTTTAATAAAGCTATTTAGGGGGGAATTTTTTAAAATAAAAATTTATTGGTACAACTTTAGAACACAAAAAACTTTTTTAAAAATTTTGAAAATTATGCAAAACGCTGAAGTAAGTGGGGAAAAAAAACAGTTTTCTAACAAAAAACCCCTTTCCTAAATAAAAACTTTTGTGGAGTTTTATGAATTTGTTTGGGAAAAAAGTATTGCCCCCATCAGTTTCCCTTTTTATTGATGACCTCAACCCTGATTCGAATTATTTTAAGGCTAGAGAACACCCTCATCTAAAACTAAATTTGGGGTTGGGGGGCCCAAAAGCGGGTGACCACACCCAGGGCAACACCCTCTAACAATCCGGGGTATAAAGGAATTGCCTAAATGCACAGTCAGTTTTGATGATGGGTTGAACCCTTTTTAATTTTTGAGAGCAAGAAAAAAATTTTTCTAAAATTTCAGTTCGGGTCTGTTTGCTGTGGGGTGGAATTTTTTTCCCCCTGCGAAAACGCTTTCCCTTTCCCCCATTTTCCCCAAAAATTCCCCTTTTCAAAGTTAAACTCTTCTTTATGATGAGGTGAAGATTATGGCACCCGCACGGGAAAAAACCCCAAATTTTCCTCTTCTTTTTGGCAGTTGTGGGCCCCCTCTTTCCAAATTTGGGATCCTCGTCAGGTTTTCTTTTCCTTTAAAAAATCTGTTAAAAAAACCGGAAAAATTTTTACGATGATTGGGTCCACATAAAAAAGTTCCCAAATGAATTTTATTATTCTAATAAAAAGGTGTCTCTCTCCTTTTCATTGAAGCAGCAATGCCATTGGATTAAGCCCCCTTTTTTGGGATGGGCAAAAAACCCAATTTCCCTTCCCACTCCCTTTATGAAAGTTCCAGGATTTAAATTTTCCTCAGCTTGTAATTTTTAGTAAATGTGAATGGGTTTAAAAAAAAAGTTCTTTTAATTCAGCCCCCTGTGCCCTTTGACCTTCACTTAAACCGTAAAATTTTTGGGGGGTTGGCCAAATGTCCACAAAAAAAGGGTTTCAGCTAAAACTAACCCGTTAAATCATCAAATAAAGTACTCCCCCACCGAGGGCTTAAATTTACAATTCCCCATTTCCCAGCGGGGGTCTTTCAAGATAGAATAAATTTTTTGGGGTTTCGGGGCGAAATTTTAAGCAATTGCCCCCACCTTCCCAAATAAAGATTTCCCAGCACGTCCCTTTCCCAGTATGTCTCTTATCGCCCGTTTGCAGTGTGTAAAAACAGTAAAACCCCCCAAAAATGGGGGATTAAAATATGCCCAAAATTTTTTGAAGCGTTCAGAAGTCAAATTTTTAGGGTATCTGTTGCTGTTGTTCTGTAGGAATATTCTGTTTGTTCCCTTTTTAAGTTAAAAAAAGGGGGTTTTCAGGACTGGGGCCCCTTCCATCTACACATCCCTGAATAAAAAGTTTTTTTCCCAAAAATGTTGTTCCCCTTTTCCTTATTTAAATTCATAATTTAAAAAATTTTTACGTGTAATTTGAAGCATTGTCTGTTAAAATACCCAAGAATTGGTTTTTTTTTTAAAGTTCAAAATTTTGCAGAATATTTTTCCACAAAGGGCCTTTGGAGAAAACTGACTGGTGTGAGGGAGCTTTAGTGCCCTTTTTATTTCCCCCCTGGGGGGGGTTATTTTGGAAAACAAATTTTTTGTTGTCAAAAACACAAAATCGAACATTTATACCCAAAATAGTTAAACTCTGTGAAGGTTGGGGGCAGGCATCCATTTTTTAAAGATATATAAAGGTTTTCTTGAAAATCTTTTTAAGATCTTTTTTTTTTGGTTAAAGGCTTCTTCAATAAACTAATTTTCTAATACTTTCTTTTTTTCCGGGGGAAAACCCCAAAGTTTGCGGGTCATTTCTCCATTAAGGCTGTAAAAGGCGGTCGGGGCAAAAAATTTGATATGGGACCCCGCCCCCTTTTAAAAAACAACCCTTTTTTATGGCGGCCTTTTTAAACAAATTTTTTTGTCATTTTTTAAACAGTAAATTTTTGTCCCCTTTACAAAATATCTTTTTTTTACTGTTTTTTGAGACATTTTTGTGTCCTCCTTTTCCCTTGGCGGGAAGGGTGCTGGGCACGGGGTTTTTTGGTTTCCCCTCTGTTCCTTCTCAGCCCAAAGTTTTGGAAAAACTTCTGGGTGGAAGGGGTTTTTAAAGGGTCTTTTTAGATTGGAAGCTTTGTAGGGGGTTTTTTATCGTTTTCCTGAATATGCACTGATTTTGGGACATCACGCATTTGTTTTAAATTGGGTAAAATTACCCTTAAAATGACACACAAAATATTTTTTTATCTTCCTTCGTGTGAAAATGTTTAAAAGGGACAAGCTGTTTTCATGGGAAAAGCTTCTTAGACATTTTTTTAATAATAATTAAATTCGTCCTCAAAAAATTTTTGTCCAATAAAAAAAAAAAAAAAGGTATATTGTTAAATCTTTAAAAAATTTGCGAGTAAAACTTTGGGAAAAGGAAATAAAAAAAACCCTTTAAATTTAAAATAAATATTTACAAATATGTCTTTGCAAAAAAAAATTTTTGTTTTATGTGTTTTTTTAAGATATCTTTATGCTAAAATTTTCGGGTACCCGGGTTTTTTGGTTACGGGGATGATGAAATAAAAACGGTCTTGGTTTTAAAACTTTTTTTTTTTTTCCCCCAAATAGAAAACCCAATAAAGGAGCCCCTTGTTTTAAAATTTTCTCCACAGCACTATAAAAAAAGGGGAAAGCCTGTTTTGGTTTTGCCCCAATGGGCAACAAAAAATTTTCCTACACCTGGGCAGTTTCTTAATCGGGCCCGGGTTTTTTTCATTCAAAAATGCTTCCCAGTCTAAAAAAGGAAAAATACTAGCGTGCTTTGGAAAAACCAGCTTTTAAAAATAAGTACTTTCCCTCACATGTGTGTTTCTGTTTTCTAAAATTTTGGGAGGATGTTAAAAAAAAAACAGTTTCCCCCTTTAAAATTTCAAATTTTTATAGCATATAAACCCATAAGAGCAGCTAATCCCCTCCCAAACAAGGCTAGAGGAGACAAAAAAAAAACACATGAAGCATACAGAGAGAATATATACTGGACAAATTTAATTTTTTGCACAGTTTATTGGAAAAATTTAGATATGTAAAAAAAAGTACTTGCCTTTTAAAGGGGTTTTTCAGCACGGGTGTTCAAGGTGACAAGCAGTCACTCTTCTCCCCCAGGGTGGGGGGTGGGTTTTCCAGCAGTGATTAGCATTTTATTAACTTTCAAAACCCTTCTTTTCCCAAAAGAGCAGGAAATTTTTGTTTTTTTTTTAAAAACAATTACAGATAAAGTCCCGCTTTCCAAATCCTACACAGTCACCCAAAAATTGTATACTTTGCTTACTGAAAATAAAGGTGGGCTAAACCTTGTAAAGTTTTAATTTAGAACTCAGTCCCCTTCATTCTGTTGGGGGGGGGGTTTCTCCTCTTAGCTAATCCCGATAAAAGGCTTTTTTGGGGATGCAGGGGTTTCCATAGAAAATGTGTTTCGTGAGAGACCGCTGAACTGGGCTATAGTTCATGGGTGAAGTAAAATCTTTCTGACCAAAAATATTTACAAAAAGTTGTTTATAACAGTTTTCCCCTTTTTTTTGTAAGCAAATTTCTTTAATCCCGTTTTTCTTTTAGAAATTCTGTGATGAGTGCAGCCATTCCTTCCCAAATGCTTTTTCCTCTGATCGTAGCAAAAAAGCTTCACAAAAAAGAGAAAGTACATAAAGTGCCCGGAACCCCATTTTATTTCAAAAAAGAGCCCAGATGCTTATTTTAAGGAAAAGAAGGAACCTTTTTGGACTTTCATTATTTTTTACCCAAAATTTTTATGAAAATATATTCAAGGCCCCCATAATGCCCCAAAGAACCCAACCCCGGAAAACCCAATTTTTTAAATTTTTTGGGAGGCGGAGTCGGTCTATTTTATTCCACTCCGACCCCCAACCCAAAAAGGGTCCCACTCCCAAAAACCAAAGACTCCGACTCCCCAGCCCTGCCCTTAAAAATGTGGTTTTAAATCCCTGTTGCATCGCTTCAACCCTTTTTGCAGGTTACAAAAACCTTTTTTTTACTGTGAATAATTTTCACATAACTCACACATAAAATTTAACTGTAACACTAAAATTTTACCCGTTTATTTTTATCACCGGCAACATTGCAATTTGCAAAAAATTTTTCGGTTGTACGTAACAGCATTGAAGGGTTGAAACCCGGGCGACTTTTATCGACCCTAGGGAAACACTCTCTATCGGAAAAATCAAATTTGGCCCCCGAAACACTTTTAGGGTCAAAATTGGGATTTCTTTAGGGTTTTACTTTTCAGGTATAGAGGAGGTGTTCAGGCCTATTTGAGGGGGTGTTTATTGTAAAAAATTATTAAAATCGGGAAAAAAGGTGGTTTTTAAAAATTTAAACTCACGGGTATTTTCCCCCCCCAGGTATGGGAAAGAGTTTGGGAAAAGGGTCTAGAATTTTTTTCCTGACACCCGTGATCCCGGGTATGTACCCATTTAAAAAGGGGATCTTTCTTTTGTTGACACGCTATGGGCTAATGAATAATCTTCCGAAACGGAGGTTTGCGATTTTTTTACGCAACATGTTGGTCTTTTTGACACTTTTATAAATGCATTTTCAAAAAAGCTAAATTTTTTTATAAATATTTTTTTACCTATCTGGATTGGGAGCTGGACTTCCTTCTCTCTTTTTGAAGGAGTTATAACGCGAGGGTTTTAAAAGGGAAAATGGGAATTTCCCCGGGGAGGAGAAGAGAAGGGTTTCAGATTGCGTTATGTGGGATGATAGCTGGGGGAAAATGGAAAGGGGTCACTAGAGCAGGGGGGGGGGGCGAGCGTTTAAAAAGAAACCTGGACACTTCTTCTTCTGTTTTGTCCCGGGTCAAGAGTGGGTAGGTGGGGGATGTGTGGGGAAAAGGGGCCCGATGGGCTGCTTGGGGTTTGAAAAATTTGATGTTTTGGGCCCATTCTGTTTAAATTTTCCCCTTTGAAGGGAAGTTTGGGAAGGGCTTCGCCCGGGGGGTTCCCCGGGGAAAACCGGGGGGCCTTGCTTTTAGGCCCCCGGGGGAAGGGGGTGGATTTGGGGTCAAACAGGCGTTTTTGGGTTGTTGTGTAAGGTTTGGGGAAGGGGGGAAAGGTTTAAATATTTTTTTTTTGGCAAAAATGAAAAGGGGATTTTTATTTAAGGGCCTAAGCAAAAAAAATTTTTTAGTGGAGAAAGTCCCCGCAGGGTAAAACTTTTATGGGGGGTTTCCGTTTTCCTCCACAGGGAAAATCTGCACATCTGGAACAAACGCTGCAATGGCGAGTCTGAGGGGGGGTTGGCCCCCCCAAAGGCCCCCCCGGGCTTCTGCCCTTTTTTGGTTGGGCCCCCCTTTTGTAGTGGTTTCCCAAAATGTCCATTGGGGGTTTAAAAGGGGTTTCTTATAATTTTTTTGGGGGCGCCAGGTCCAGGGCAGGGAGGGAGGAATTGGGGGAAATGAGGACTTTTATGGCGTCCCGTGAATTCCCGAGTGTTCATTAAGGGTTAAAATTCCTGAACGGGGGGAAAAAAGGCAGGTGTGTCCAGAGAATGGGTGAAAAATTGGTAAATGGGGAAAAAAGTTGGCTCAGAAATTTTTAAAGGAGAATTTTTTTAAAAATTTAAAAATTAAAATGGGTTCCAAAAAATCCCAAAATGGGGAGTTCCCATCCTTGTGGGGGGAAGATTAATTTAAAAAGGCGAACCCACCCAAAAATTTGTGAAAGGATCTGAGGGCAAGGGGAAAAATGGGGGTTTAAAAATAGGGATTTTTAAATCACCCAAAAGAATGGGTTTTCTTGAAAATGTGAGGGGGCCCGGCCCCCTTGATCCGAAAAAAACTGGTTGGGGGTTTTTTCCCCGGGGGTTGTAAAAAACGGGGAGTTGAAAAATGCCTGAAAAGGGGGCTGAGGGTGTTTTAAACCTCAAAGGGGGGGAAATGAGGAAACCCCGGGGGGCAGGGGGGGAAAGAGCTGGGAAATGCAGTGTGGAAAAAGAAGTATGGCCTAACTCCTTCCCCCCCCCGGGTGGTTTTCAGGTCTGGGGGGTGGGGGGAAGTAAAAGGGGCCCCCAAGGTGACGGGGGCCCAAGGGGAAAGGGGGTTTTTCAGAGTGCTGGAGCCCAAGTTTCAGTGAGAGGGGAGGAGATTGAGGAAGTTTGGGGAGGGAAAAGGGATTTTTAAAAGCATTTAGTTTTTTTCAGACGGATCGGGCGGTTTAAAAAGCCCTTTTAAAGGGACTTTTAAAAGATTTTAAAAGCGAATACAAGTAGGTTTGGGGGTTTCTCTTTGGGGGGAAAGGGGGAGGGGAGGATGAGCAGGGAAAGGATTTGGGGGGGCCGGGGTTAGGGGGAGTGCACCTTGGCAGCAAGGAAGCCCGGGGAAAGAAAAGGGTTTCAGCGGGGTTTTTTGTGATGAAATAAGAGCGGGGGAAATTTTTTGGGAAGATTTAAAAGTTTAGCAGGTGGTTTTTGGATATTTTTAAAAAAAGAAAGGATTGTGTGATGAACAAAAGGGTGAGGGAAAGGGGAGGGCGCTGATGTTTGGGAAAGGGTTCTCAAGGGGGCAAAAAAATGGGTGGAAAACCCGGAAAGGGGAGGGCTGCAAAAACAAACAATTTGTGAAACCTTTGGGGGAATAGGTTGTTTTTTTTTTAAAAGCCCCCAGTTTCTTTTAAAAAAAAAGGCGTTCCTCCTAGCCCCCTTTGGCCCACTTCCGGTCTAATTTCGGTTTTATTTCAGATACCTTGATTCAGATATCTCACTTTCATATCTGGTTCACTTACAGATATGGTTCAATACTCTACATGGCTATACTGACCCAAATGGTCAAGACTGACCGAAGCTAACTAATTTATACTATGTGCAGTTCATTGATATAAATCAGTGGGCCCAGCTGCCAGCAATGGGTGGAGTTACAAATAAGCCAGCAGAGGAGATACTACAGGGGCAGAATGTCTGGTCACTAGCAATACAAATAAACACAGGGTGATTATTCAGGACAGAGATTGGGAGAAATCTATGCATTCACATACCAGAACACAGCACAGCAATTATACATATACAGCAGAGACAAATGATGGGAGGTGTAGTCCACTATTCACAATTCAACATACCAGAACACAGCACAGCAATTATACATATACAGCAGAGACAAATGATTGGAGGTGCAGTTCACTATTCACAATTCAACATACCTGTGAAGAGATGAAAATATGTAATGATTAAATCATATTACATAGCCTCAGTCTTTGGCTCAGGTTTCTAGAACTATCCATCAGTTCATTGGGCCAATTTGTTGCTCTTGACTGGACAGTGAGGTGATAAAGGTCAGAATGAACTGGAGTTTTTAATTGTTAGTGTGTTTTAATTTGCCCTTTCTGGATGATGGGTATGTTCAAGTTGGATGAACAGATGCTCACCTGCACATCGTCTGAAGTGTGTACTGCCCAAATCCCATGTCAAAAGTCACACTCTCCTTGATAGTTTTTGACTCTGAGCTCTCTATAAACCTAGCCTAGAAACTCCTGGCCAAAAAATCATGATTTATATCTCAGGAATAAACTATTCTATGAACAATGGGAGCCAGACATGGAACTTCCCATTACAAAGAGCATTATTTTTAAACAATTCCAATTGAAAAACCATTATGTTTTGTGTCCTGTTAACCTTTACATTCAAGTGCTTATTTTTTCTGTTCCATTTTCCACGACCTCTCACATTCTGTATAGCTGGGATCACTATGAGCTGTGCTATACAACAAATAAAAGGTTTTACATTGAACACTTGTCTAGTTCTGGTACCAACTACAATGTTGATTGTCCCCGTATGCTCCGTAACATTTAAGGGGCCATCTTGTGTAGGTTGGTTATGAAACATAATTTAAAATTTGTGAGTGAAGTTTGAGTTTGTAACAGGGTGAACTTTGCAATACATCATGATGCTATTTGCATTGTTATGAGACTGAAAGACTGTTTAAATGTTGTCTATGATGCTAACCATAAGGCTATGTTCACACTGCTTATTTGCAGGGTGTAATTACGCCCCACAATTACGCTGTGTGGACAAGGGCAGGAGCTGGGGCGGGAGCGGTGCGCCGGCACCTCACGACCCATAGACTATCATTACCAGCGGCGCATATACGCCACTAGTAAATGACCTGTCACTTATCTCCCCCCGCGGCGTATTCGCCGAGCAGGGAGAGGAGACGTAATCCATAGTTCTCTATGAGCTGTGGATTACCGTAAAGACTGGAACGTATTCCAGCCGTAATTCGCGCACTATGGCGCGTAATTACAGACTGAAATATGTCCCATTTTAAGCCGTGTGGACATAGCCTAAGCCTTCTACTGCATAACATATTGTGATTGTTATATTCATTTGCATTGTTACATTGAGTACTTATGCGCTATTGTGCCATTTACCCAACTTTCTTCTGTTATCCTTCCCATAGTTTACGGCTGGTTACCAGGGGATCTGACCATTTCTGCCTTTTAATAGCAATGAACATACTTGCGTAGATGTATGCTTAGTACACAATGGCTGGGCACTCGGGAATGCAAGTTTCTGCATGTGACGGTTCCCTGACCACAACACTAAGCAATCTTTTTTCATATGTAAAAGCCTTGTAAGTTCCTTCCTTCCAGTTAATTAAACAGGGTTTCCCTCCTTTTACAATGAAGAATTTGTTTGAACTCAAAGTCTGTTGAAAATTTAAGAACGAAGACAGGAGAAGTCTTGAGCTCAGCAGAAAACTTCTTGACCACCAAAAAACAGAGGAAGGAAATGTCAAAGCTGTTGAGGATCCAACTTCAGGTGTTCAGACACTTGACTGCTTTGCTTGCGCACCTGGAAAGGTCCAATGAAGCAAAGAGTAGGTTTTGCTAGAGAAGCCTAGGTCAAGACGTTGAAATGCTAGACTTCCTTCTCAATCATTTTTATTGAAACGTTTTGGACGAAAACACAAGTGTAACATAGGAACAACTTTTCTCATTAAAAGTCGCATTTGCAAAAGAAATGTTAGCAATGAAGCGTAGTCTTGTTTTCACAAAGTTATGGTCACGAAGAACAAGGGAGTTTTAAATCAATATTTTTTAATGTAAGCTGAACCTGGCAAATAAACCATGACCATGTGTCTGAACCATCAAGAAAGAAGTGGAAAAAAATGACACTCCACCTCAGAGATTAAGCAGATTTGCCTAATCTGTAGTTTTTTTTGAGGTTGTAGTGTGAAATTGTTTGTTGGCTTAAAAAGCAGAAAGTATATGAGCCAGACTTTCTTCTCTTAGTGGGTTGTATTTACTGCACATGCCATTCAATGCACTTTAACTGAGTATGCCTCCATTAAAGGCACATTTACTCTAAGGGCATGTTCACATGGCTTAACAGCGGGGCGTGCAGGACGCCCCGCAATTACGCCGGATGTTCGGGAGCTCGCGCGTACTCCCGCGTTGCGGGGGGGCCGGAAAGCCGCCGGCCCATATATGGCCATTACTCACGGCGCGTAAACTCCGTGAATAAATGACATGTCAATTATCGCCCCGCTCGTACAGTAGGATAGTATTGTACGAGCGGGGAGAGGAGGCGTAATCTATAGTTCTCTATGAGAACTGTGGATTACCGTAATGATTGGGGCACATTTCGTCTGTATTAGAGCGCAGTACGCCCTCAATACGTGGCAAAATGCGTCCCAAAATAAGCCATGTGAACATACCCTAAAGTTAAGTTCACATGGTGTACTTTTATGTGCTGAAAAACGCGTTCGTTTATGAAAACGATGTGCACTGACCCAAGGCAGACTTCTGCCTTCTATACTTTTGTAAAAATATTTGAAAAATTTGCAACTAAAATCATTGTGGTCTGCAGGACGATGATGATTTTACACTGCACTCAATGAGTGCTGTACTTGAACATTGTTTAAAGTGGATTTTGGTGCATACTTCGGCAAAAATTAAACACCAAAATATGTCGGGTGAACTTACTATATTCTGATTTGCTTATTTTCAAGCAATCGTAATAGGTCAGTTTAATTTTATTGATCAGTGTTCACAAAGAAGAGTGTCAACACTAAAAATTGTTATCATCATTTGTAATGTTAATTGTGAAAACAGTTATTGTTCTATAATTCATAAATGTAAATGCTTCTCATAATAACATTAACACAAGATATTGCATTATCTAGCATACAGTAAGTTCCTGGTGTACACTGGTGTGGGCTAGGTTCCCCAAGACTCCTGATCTACAGGGAAATAGAGGGCATACTATGCTGTACAAGAATCTGTAATCTATATACATAGATTGCCCCTCCTCCCAAATGATAAATACAGAGACTGAATGTGACCTGTGGGTAAGTTTGACTGTCACTGTCATCAGTTAATTAGTTACCTCTCTCTGGCAATTAGAGGGTGCCAGAGGTACCAGCACACAGCATGGCTAGTTGTCCAGCAGTGAGGGAGTTAACAGTTAGAACTGGTGATGTCCATGTTGAGAGAAGAGGAGGGGATAGAAGTTTCTAGACAGAGAAGAGTCTGTACAGTCTAGTCCAGTCTAGGGAGTGTGCAGCACGTGGAAGGGTGTTGCCGAAGTGAGACTGAAACATTGACAGAAAAGACAGAGTTCTGAGAATGCCACAGCCATTGCTCATGAGACAGTGAAGAGAGCAGCCAGCGATCACAGCACAGGAAATGCAGGACATGACTGGTGAAAACTTGGGTATCTGTGAGCTTATTACCCCCTGTGTAAAGCAGCTAAACTGCGGGAATGCCAGGAATCATTTCATTGCTGTTTTCACTGATGTTTGATGAAGTTACTGTATGGAAAAATGGAGTTGAATAAATCCTGTTAAACTGCCCTACAGTGGAACCTGTTATCTTGTGAAGTGGGCTGTGTGGAGAATAAATACAAGGGGCCCGACTCATTGTAAACCCCCTCAATTCCCTCAAAATCAACCCTATCACAGTGGCACGTGGTTAACATGAATACAACTGCCATACTGCAACTGGATTTTAAAAGGGGTGATGTTTCTTTTAGGGAGATGCACCATGTAGGTGTTTGGAGAGTTATATGCTTTGATCGCTCCACTGAAATTTAAATATATCGGAAAAGAGCTGAGACTCTTGTAGTTAATAATATACTGCTCAGTCACAGTGAAATCAGAACAAACAATTAAAGGGAACCTGTCCCATAGGTGATGCCACCCTTGCTGAGGAAAGCACAAACTAGTGACAGACATGCTGTTTCCAGCATTCTGTCCCTTATTATGTAGGTTCCTGCAGTTTCAGAGCATTCATTTCTGATATGTCAGTTTTCAGCCTAATCTGCCAGAGAAGAGTCCACTTAATTTATGAGCAGGTAGTCCCGTCCAACCATGGCTATCCCCACCCACTCACGGCTGATGCAACCTTTTACTTTGAATAGGTGCAAACCTGTGAATAACCAGTGGGTGGGTGGAGCTATTCTAAGGCGGGCAAAGCTAACATCTGCTCATGAACTAAGTGGACTCTTCTCTCAGAACGGGTGAAACTAAAAATTTTGAGCTTTAAAATGCTCTGAAACTCCGGGCTCTTACGGGAAAAGGGAACCAGCGCGGAACACAGGCTGTCAACGTTGTGCTGTCCTCAGGGTGGCATAATCTAGGTGATAGGCTCCCTTTCAATCTTGTGAGTCACACGATTGACTAAATGTAATCATTTGCTGTTGCCTGCTTCACCATCCACCTGGACTGCCATGCTGTTTTCTTCTACATGTGTCTTGACTTTTGGTGTGTCTGCTGTACTATTCAGTGCCCCCCAAGTACTGGACTGCAGAAATAACAGAGCTATAACTCATGTACCCTGCAAAATGTTAGTGGAAGATAGTGCCCCCGAAACTAATAGTGCCACAAACCCTATGTAGCACATATTTCTTTTTGATTTTAATGTATTGGCAATAAAATCTATTCCTTTTATTGGACTTTGGAACCGCTGTGCCACTTATTACCTTTCGCTGAGCACATATTTAGTGCCTCTTCTAAAATGCCGTATAATGCATCAACAATAAAGAACTCTATACACTGCACCCAAACTGCTCCATAGCAAATGGCACTATAAAATAAATTTGAACATCTTGATATACATTTTTGTTTACGTTTTGTCATACCATCAATTTACTTTACGCAAATATTTTGGTCCAAAAGTTTGGTGCACATTGTTGCATCTGAAGCCATATATTTCATTTTCCCTATGCCAAGCCCATTTCCCCTAAGCCATTCACCTTCATTGAGTGATTTTCAAGGTATCAAAAACACGTAACAAATACAAGGAATGTACTGTATGCCAGTTTTTTGGCACATACTGAGCCACAATTCTGGGTCATTTACCTCAGAAAATTCCTCCAACATCCCCCCGTGCCCCCCAAAAAGGTTTATAACGTGTCGCCCAAAAATGCCGTATAAAATATTGCACACAAAGTACATCCCAAAAGGGCCCCCAGAATAAAAAGCCCAAGATGCGCTCTAATTTGAAAAAAAAAAAAAATTTAAAAAAAAAAAATTAAAAAAAAAAATAATTTTATTTTATTGTTTATAACAATTTCCTTTTTTTTCACAACAATCCTGCCCCCAAAAGGAATATTTGTTTTTCTTCATCATAAGGAACCCAAAAGACAGTAACATTTCAGTAATAATAAAAATAATTTTTTTCAAACAAAAAGTTCAGTCTTTAGAAATAGGATTCATAAAAAAAGTTTACCAACCTGAAATCCGCCGTTTTTTGAAGTTTTTCTTTGGTCATCTTCATCACCGCACTTTCTCATGAGTTGCCTCATTTTGCGCCACCAGGGCCTTTTCTCTCTTTTTGCATCGTTTCATTTTGCAGCAAGCCGCCCCTTTCCGATAGGGAAGGAGCTTCATTCAAATATTCCCAAACTGGTCTCCTTTTGGCTGCTGCCATTAAAAGGAAAGAATGTAAAAAAACCCCAGTTCGACACCAAAAGATCCAGACTTGTCTGTCTGGGGCTATCTGCAGTATTGTGCCAAAGTTTCACTTTCATTTTCTTGTCTGCTTGCCCTTCCCCTCCCCAAATTTAAACACATTCTTTTTGTGTTTTTTGCAGATCTATTCCCCCCAAACAATCAAAACATATTGTCTAATTCTTGGACTTGGCAGAAGGGGTTGATCTGTATTCATAGGTTTTTTTTAAAAAATAGGATTTTGGGCTTTTTTCAATCTGTTCATGTTGTAACATTTTTGTGTGAAGAAAGGCTGGGACCTCTGCGAGTCAAATTTTGTTTTTAGAAATGCGTAAATAAAGCGCGTCTTGATAATATAGGAGAAAACTGCCCCTAATCCCCCGAAACCTCTGGGAAAAGCATGGCATTTTGAATGTTGACAAACAGCCCCTTTTTTCCGGTTTAAAAAACTCATTTATCCAATGGAAGAACCTTTGGGTGGTAAAAATACTTCCTCAAAAAAGCAGTTTATTGAAAAAAATCAGATTTAAATAAAAAAAATCAGATTTTTTTGATTTTTTTAAAAAAAACATTGATTTTTATCCACCCTGACCTAAAGTAGGCACATCAAATATGCTAGCAATGATATGCTATGCGCCCAAATTAGGCACATCAATTATGCTATGCATAGTATACCACATGCCAGATTTTTGGCAGATTCGTTCATTCAGGTGCACTATACACTACCGTGGAGGCACCTCTTTTCTGACATGTTGCTTTAAGTCTCTCAAAGTGCTGAAAATAAATATATGGTGAACTTATAATAATGACCGAGTGTTTCCATAATGCTACATATAAATTTATGTACCCACAAGTGGCCCAAATTCAATTCACTTTTACAGTGCCTGGGCAGACTGCTGCAGTGTGACACTGGCAGGTGCACGTGTGTCATTGCACTGCTAGTGTGTGGTGTACAGTAATTCTAGTAACCATATAAGTTGAACTGGAATGCAGTTGTTTCTCCTATCTTATACAGCTTGCTCTCCCAGAGTTCCCTTTACACACACGGACTGCTCCCTATGCCCCCTTTCTCATACAGATTGCTCACTATGCCTCGTTATCTCATGTAGGATGCTTGCTACACCTTCCTATCTTATACAATCTACTTCCTATTCCCCATCTCATACAGACTACTTCCTATCCCCCCATCTCATACAGACTACTTCCTTACCCCCCATCTCATACAGACTACTTCCTATCCCCCCATCTCATACAGACTACTTCCTTACCCCCCATCTCATACAGACTACTTCCTATCCCCCCATCACATACAGACCACTACCCACGCCCCCCTTTCTCATACAGACTGCTCCCTACGCCTCCCTTTCTCATACAGACTGCTCCCTATCTCATACTGGATCTTATAGTCACTATTTCTTTTTCTTTATAGCGCACTTCATCCTTGGGGTTATACCCCTACTCAGCCCTATACCCCCACTCAGCTATATACCAACACCACTCCTTATGGGTAAGCACACCATTCCAGTGTCTTTGGTCTTTTACATTATTGCACCACTCACCTTATTTATCCCCCTTTCTACAGTTGTCTATATGTGATTCCTACTACAGACCATGATACTCCATGCTTTTCCTCATCATAAACTTATTTCACTTTAGGTAAGATTACTCCATTATGTCCCTTTCTCCATTCCTTCTATCTTTCTAGCCCTTATGCTATTTACTTTACGATAATTTTCTACTATAATAATTTTCCCTTTTTCCTTCTCATTTCTCTCCCCCCCCTTTTTTCTTTCCATACTTTTCATCATATTTATATCAAGTTTTTCTTCCTTTTTTCCCTCTTTTTTCTTTTTCTTCTTCTCCACTCCTCCTTTTATCATTTATCATTATACTCATCATACATTTTTTATTTTACAGATGTACTTGATAAAGGCTTGCATGCCGAAACGTCGTATATTTGACATCTGAATCCTTTTTTTCATATATTGTAAATGGTGCATTTATTGAGTATATATGATAATCTGTTTGAATAGTAGATCCTGACTTCACTGTTGTGAATAAATTTTTGTTAAATTCACCCAGCATTCTTTTGGTGTGCAGTGGTCTTTCTATTTCCCTATCTCATACAGACTGCTCTCTATGCCCCCTATCTCATACAGACTGCTCTCTTTGCCCCCTATCTCATACAGACTGCTCTCTTTGCCCCCTATCTCATACAGACTGCTCTCTATGCCCCCTATCTCATACAGACTGCTCCCTATGCCCCATCTCTTTCAGACTGCTCTATGCCCCCTAGCTCATACAGACTGCTCTCTATGCCCCCTATCTCATACAGACTGCTCTCTATGCCCCCTATCTCATACAGACTGCTCTCTATGCCCTCATATCTTAACCCAGACTGCTCCCTATGCCTCCCACTCTCATACAGACTGCTTCGTATTCCCCCCATCTCCATCAGACTTCTTCCTCCGCCCTCTATCTCATACAGACTACTGCCTATGCCCCCCTTTCTCATACTGACTGTTCCCTATGTGCTCCTTTCTCATACATACTGCTCTCAATGCCCCCATTTCACACAGACTGCTCCCTATGCCCCATCTCTTTCAGACTGCTCCCTATGCCCCCTATCTAATATAGACTTCTCCCTATGACTTCCCAATATCCACACTGCTCTTTTCTCATTTCCTGCCTACAACTTTTACTCTTTTACTTCAATATTTGTGACAGTGCCCGTGTCCTCTCCCTCAAAGTGGATAACATCACATCACCAGAACCGAGACTAGTTTACATCTGAAGAACATTGGTGTGTAGGTACTACTTACACATTCTTATCACACTGTTAAGCATGAATGCACCAAGGCAAACATAAAGAACATTAAACTGTTATTTCAGCTGTGCAATGCAAGTAATACAAGCACAGTAGTGATGAACCAACGGGAAGGGGGAATAATAATAATAATAATCTTTATTTATATAGCGCCAACATATTCCGCAGCACTTTACAATTTAGAGGGTGTACATACAGACATTACACATTGAAAGAACTTACAAATGAGACACAAGGTGTGAGGACCCTGCTCGCGAGAGCTTACAATCTATTATGGTGCATGGGTGAGACAAAGGGTTAAGAAGTGCAAGTTTACAATGGTCCAGCCTTGTTTCATAAATAGGAGGTGGTTTACATAAAAATTGGATGAACCTGCCACCCTGACAGTACATCTATATACAGATAAGTGCCCGTGAATGCCCTAGTGTAGGGAGTGACAAATGGGTGTGATAGCAGTTAGGGATCTTGGTAGGCCAGGCTGAGAAGATGTTTTCTCAGGGCCCTCTTAAAACTATGAGAGTTGTGAATGTGCCTGATCGCCCGCGGTAGCATATTCCATAGAACTGGTGCTGCACGTGTGAAATCTTGGAGACGGGCATGGGAGGTTCGAATGATTGAGGAATGTAGTCTGATATCATCAGCAGAGCGGAGAGCACAGGTAGGGTGGTAGACAGAGATGAGGGAGGAGTTGTAGGGAGGAGTAACACTGTGGAGAGCTTTATGGGTGAGAGTGGTGAGTTTATGTTGTATTCTGTAATGAATAGGTAGCCAGTGCAGTGACTGACACAGGGTAGAGGCATCAGTATAGCGGCTGGAAAGAAAGACAAGCCTGGCTGCTGCATTCAGGACAGATTGAAGAGGGGCGAGTTTGCAGAGAGGGAGACCGATAAGCAGGGAGTTGCAGTAGTCAAGACGAGAGTGAATAAGAGCAACAATGAGGGTTTGAGCTGTTTCCACAGTGAGAAAAGTATGGATTTTGGAGATGTTCTTGAGGTGCAGATGACAGGAGGGGGCAAGGGATTGGATATGGGGGGGTGAAGGACAGATTAGATTCTAGTATTACCCCAAGACAGCGGGCCTGTTGCCTAGGTGTTATGGTGGTGCCACAGACTGAGACAGAAATGGCAGGGTAGGGTTGGTTAGAAGATGGTGGAAAGACAAGAAGTTCGGTTTTAGTGAGGTTTAGTTTCAGATGGAGAGAGGATATGATGTCAGAGACAGCGGACAGACAGTCACTGGTGTTTTGTAGCAGGGCAGGAGTAATGTCACGGGGGAAAGTACTGACCCTGACTTGGAAGCAGGTGGGGACACTGGAGGCTTCCTCAGTAGTGCCCTGTAGGTGTATATAGGCTGTGACCGGTGGAGGACAGGAATTAGTTCATACTACAGAAGACAGGGAGGAGCATTGCTCCTTCTTTACTTTTTCTCTGTCGATTGTGTAGAGGGCAAGCTACCCCTGGAAGATGCCAGCCAGGTGATAAATAAAGAAAGGGGTTTAAAAAACATTTCCCACTAGCTGGTACCACCATCACAACTTGCATCCCCAGGCACTGGACCTCCAGTGCCTAGTGGCAAAACAGGTCTGGTAGACACTGAATCATTATTGACTCAATATCTTGCATTTAAATTAGAAATTGTATTAGGACCGCCCTTTTCGGGGCAATATTCCTGCCTAGTACAGGGAAAAAACAGGGTAAATGACAGTACTAGATTCATCACCCCACCCCATAAAAAATACACTTTACTCTCATTAAAAGGTATTTAACTGAAACCTCCAGTCTGAATAAGAAGACTATAGGACAAACAATCATGAGTGTACATTTATTTTATATAACTCTATCTCTTTTCTATCTGCCTATGTGTGGACACTGCTTGTGATATATGCCTGTAACACCTGTATTTTTAGAGACGAGAAAGTAAAAGGTAGGCTTTATAGAGAAGTTTACTATTTTTGGTAGTGATTTTTGTTGGATTTCTGACCTCATTTGGTGACTATTTCCTTCTGTAACCTATAGATTATTTACCAGAAACATGATCATGACGGATGTATTTGACCCAGGGGACAATAACTGGCCAATTGTCCATGATGACTTTTAGCATAAGCATGCAGAAACTGCTTGAGAATCTGGTTGCCCATTCCATTTTCCCATTATTCTGTAGATAGTAACTGGAGGACAAATTCAGGGAGATGTTCATGGCTTTACAGAATACTCTCCAGAATTTAGAAACAAACTGCATTTCTGGTGTGTAGACAATTGCAAAAGTAAATATGGAAGATCTCCTTGAAGAAAATCTAAGCCAGTCCAAATCAGAACAGGGGCACAAAATGAACCATTTAGGAAAAATAATGAACCATGACCCAGATAGTTATGAAACCCTAAACCAGATGTAAGGGTATGTTCACACGGCGTAATTTTGGCTCGTATTTTGCCGTGTATTTGTGCTTAATACACGGCGAGAGGCGCGCCGCAATTACGGTAAGCCATAGCTCTCATAGAGAACTATGGATTACACCTCGTCCCCACACACAAACAATACAATCGTGTGGTACGCGCAGGGAGATAAGTGACATGTCAATTATTCACAGCGATTAATGCATGTCAATGTCATCTTATGATACAAAGGGACACAAAAGATTGTCTTCTAGAAGGAAAATGATTTGTAAACCAGGAAGGATCAATATTAATCATGTGTACCAGGACCTTAGAAACAGAACAGTTTGTACCAAGGGATCTGAAAGGCATATCTACCATGTGATTCTTGTCCACTGGTTAAAGCAATTGTCTCACCATGTTGTTTCAGAGCCACAGGTAGTTTTACATTCATGCATCCTTTCTCTCCCTGGTCAGGCTTTGGGTGGTTCTGTAGCAGTGATGTCAGCTCTTTATTCAAAGTTCTTCTCCTGCACTCATATCAGTGCATTTAGATCTTATCTATGAGCTCTGAAGCTCTCCGCTCTAAAGTAAAAAAGTATTTAGTCTCTTTTGTTTGCTAGAGATGACACACTCTGTTCTCAAGGAGCAGTCCAACCTGTGGTGATACATACCAAAAAAAATCCAAGTGGACGTCAGCATCAAATTGCTCATTTAATATAGAATCAGGAATACATAAAGTGCAAAGTTTCGGCTCAAAAAAACACTGTGGAGCCTTTTTCAAGCAATGCTCCACAGTGTTTTTTTTGAGCCAGATTTTTTTTGGTATGTATTTGGCGACGTGAGAAATAGGCTGCCTCACTATAGGACGATCTGTTGCATTTTTTGGCTTTTTGGATTTCATATGCCAAAGACTTCAGTGCTGGCCCGTTTTTTGATTTTTTATTCAACCTGTGGTGATGTCACTTCCTGCTCTCAGATGCCGTACATGTATAAGCTCAGAGCAGCTCAAATTTCTTTTATCTCCTAAACAAAGCAAAAAAAATAAAACAATATATTTGTAAAAAGTCTTCAATTACCTGTCCCTATATGTTGGAAGCTAGTCTTTGTAGTGAGAAAACTCCTTATATAAGTCAGAAAGAAGTCAAATTGAGAGAGGTAAAGTGCCCAATATGCTTCATATGAATTGAAAGGAAATCTATCAGCAATTTTTTTTTCTTACTAATTTAACAAGAATTCATACATCTTCGTTTCTTCTTAGCCATTTTTCATTTTCTGATTGTAGATGTTTCATGCTGTCTCTATATGATTATGGGGACAGCCATCTTGACTGAGCTGCTTTACAGCATCTTCATGGGCATAGGAGCCTGTGAACTGGATCAGTCCCATGGACATCTATAGGAGTTTTCTGGGCATGCTGTGTGACCTGGGAAGAAGTCAGTGTGCAGGGAGGGGCAGAGATGGAATTGTGACTATATCATATTGTGAATGGTGGATCTTGCATTATCTATACACATTGGTGTCATCTTTTATTGTAATCCTGCCTGTGCTGATAATGAGGAGGCTGCTGAAAAGTTTTCTCTACAGTTCAGGAAGTGTAGACTATTATTAGGCCTAGTGGCCAAAGTGAAAACTGCGGGATTACAGGATTAAAAAAACACTGCTAGTGGTATAAGAAATAAAAAAACACAAGTAAAAAATCTCAAAAAAAGTGTTTAACTTATAAATAGGAGTTAAACAATAGGTCATTTTCTTTTCAGCTTGACTCCATTAGAAATGAGTAGTTTTTACGATCTGTGAAGTCTGAAATATCTACCAATGGGAAGATGAAACAAAAGGAAAAATCCCCTCCAAATAAACATTTGTATTTTGGACTTTCTTTTCTGTTAGGAGGTTTGCCTATACCTCAACTGATCAAAGGGTGTTCTGCTAACCTGTGAAGTTCTCACGAAGATAACCCAGTTAGGCATTACAAGGTGGTACAGGTCTTTATTACCTCAGCATACTCTTATAAAGAACAAGTATTTCACAATTTGAAAGTCAAAGATAAAACTCAAGGTACAATCTGCAGAGTGAGAGACTTTTAGTTATGTCATAGACATTGTAAAGGCTTTCTATGGGATTTTACATTGATTGCCTATTTTTATCATAGGCCATCAACTAGTAATTGGAAGACGACCAACGACACCTCAGGCCCTGCAGTGTAGTACCTGCTGCAACCATTATCAAATACTGCAATATATATATGTGTGTGCCATGGTCTTAGTACTGTATTCACAAGGCTGTTGCACTCTGCTGACCTTTCCTTCACTATAGGTCCTAAATATGAGACTTTCATGCAGTCCTGGAGACCACTGCTTCTTCATCAGATCCTGCTGTGTTGGCAATGACATGCCTATAGGCTAACAATCCCAGGACAAGCTGGGTTTTAACCTGATCCTCTGCACTACTACAATAACGCGCACATTTTGCTGAGTCAAGTCTATGTATAAATGGGGGGCTCAGTCAGCTATAAATGTCTATGGCCAGATTTAAAGTAAACTCTGCTAGTTAGTAGCTATTAAATCTGCAAGGGCTTATGAATTCTTCTCTTATACACTGATTTGCATACATAACATTCCTCTTTTTAATAGGGTTTTCTCATCATTCTGTTTTACAGAACCTGGTCTTTACAGCCAGCTACAGGCTCCCACTTTCTGCTCAGGCGGTGGGAGGTTCTACAGCAGGGACTGACATTTCAGCTCTGCTATTCCTAGCTGAGCCTGTTAGGGGATCATTGGTGATGAAGGGGTTACCAAGCAGTTACCATGATAGCTGGAAGTCTAATGAAGGCTTCTTTAGCCACTAAGTTAGCGCTCCTTTTACTTCCTACCTCAGGCAAAAATTAATAGAACTGCAATCTTGGAACACCCTTTTTATTATCTATATGAATCAGAAGTGTGTACAAGCAATTGCACCCCATAGTGATCAAGTACCCTAAAGGGACTGCACGTAAAAGTAAAAAAAAAAAAAGTAAAAAATATTAAAAGTTCAAAACATTTTCTTTTGGCATTTTACAAATAATGGAATAAAAAAGACACATAATTAGTGTAGCCATGTTTATCAAAGTCTGATCTATCAAAATACAACAATCACTTATCCTGTACGCTGAAATCCATAGGAAAAAAAAAATTGAAACTCCAAAATTGTGGGGGGTTTTGGTCATTTCACGTCCCCAAAAATTGGAATAAAATGGGATCAAAAAGTTCCATGTGTCCCACAATAGTACCAATATAAGCTACACTTTAGCCCACAAGAAATGAGCCATCACCTAGGTCCATAGGTGGAAAGACAAAATAGGTATGAATCACAGGACATGGCGCTGCAGTGCAAAGTTAAGAGATAATGTTTTTATTTTTTTAAGAACTAAAACATAAAAAAAACCCTACATATTTGGTATCACCAGAACTGTACCTGCAGAAAACAAATAATGCATACTTTATACTGCAAAAACAGCACAAGTTTGCAACCACCTGGAGACGGGATCCGCACTCAAAACAGCATGTTACTGAGTTCGACCTCAGTAACATGCTGTTTTGAGTGCGGATCCCGTCTCCAGGTGGTTTGGGAGATATGGACTTTATACCATTTGAAATTTTGTACGTTTTTTTAACTTTTTTCAATTAAAAGCTATATGTTTTAAATTTTACCACATCTCCATAGTCTCCAATGATATTAGCCTAACATTGGCTCATATATGGACGATGGTTTCCTCTATTTTTTCCAGTATATTATATGGTACAGTCAATTGCACCATTAAAAAGTAAATCTTATTTTTTAAAAAAAAAAAAAAAAAGCCTTCATATTTCGGGTATATTCACACGACGTAATTGCAGCGCGTACAGCCCCATAGACATTCATTACTCGCTGCGCGTAATCGCCGCGAATAATAGACATGTCACTTATCTCCGCGCGCGTACTATACGATCGTATTGTACGCGCGGGGGGGACGAAGTGTAATCCATAGTTCTCTATGAGAGCTACGGATTACCGTAATTGCGGGGCGCATTTCGGCGCGTATTAAGCGCAATACGCGGCAAAATACCCCCGCAATTAAGCGGCAGAATAAGTTGTGTGAACATACCCTACTATGTAGATGGAAAAATAAAAAAGTTATGGCCCTTGGATGGTGGGGAGGAAAAAAAATGAAGAGCCAAAAAATTATAACCGTGCGGCAGGAGGCGGTTTAGTATATACTACCTATAATTCAGTATACCTACATTCAGTATAGCTTGTTGCAAATGTTATAACTCATCAAACGGTTACAAATCTGAATAATGTATTTACATTTATAACTGTTATTTTTGTAACATTTAATACACATTACATTATTCTGTAGAAGTTCATGTCTCTTATTTTAAATTATTCAGCTTTTTTTGTACATTGTATATACATTTCAGCATAACATAACATTTTATTATCAGAAATTTTATTTCATGCAAAAAGTCCGTCCCTGAATTGGTGTTCAACTGAAGACTACATTGAAATATCTATTTTTAAGATAACATTAACTCAAATGAATGTATGTGGCATTCCTAATGTTTTACCATCTGCCACCTCTAATGGAAGTTTATTCTTGGGAGGTAACCCCCTATTAATCATGAGGTAGCTCAGGACTTTTTACTAACAAATAAGCCTCCTCCTAGTATCATTCTTCTGTCTAAAATCTGCAGTGAATTGCATCAGGTTGCAGAGCATGTGTCTGTTTGCACTTTTTAAGTGAATATTAAATGTGTGTACCTTAATCACCATACAATCTATACAAATCTATGTCTAAGGATCTTACTAAGAACACAAAGCTAGAATAAATAGTTCAGGCGTTTTTCATTCCCCTCCCCCAAAAATGTAACTAGAAACCATGGGAAGGTATTTTCTACACAGTTCATAAACTTCAAGTTAGGATCTAAGAAGGAATGTAGAATAGGGTTAGTGGATCTATTCAGAGCATGCTAGCAGATGTTAAATACCTTAGTAAACCTACAACATATTACTTTGTCCCCTGGCACCTAAAACCCATGTCGATGCCTTTTTTCCAGATCATCAAAAAGGCTGTGAAGCCGTAAAATGAGGTGAGCTTTTCTATATCTGGAGATAGGAATCAATTCTACTGAAATTGTTTATGCGTCATATTTAATAGACCAGTAAAATGTGTGTATAGCACAATGGAAAGTTGTAGTACTATAGCAAACCTCAAAAAAAAAGGACAGAAAGTATACATACGCATCATATTATTTTGTACTGTTGTTTATGGCTGTGTAAAACTTTTCTAATTCATATTATGTTTCATTCATTTTTTCTTTAGTCATTTTACATGACAAATTTCTATTTAAAAAGAAAATATATTTGTTTTCTAAATTAGTGAATTGAGAAATGACATTGATTTTTATGACCATCATTAACTAACATTCACTTAATTGTATGTTTTGATAGTATTTTATGAGGAGACACTTACTGCATCAGTTTTCTTTGAGATCCTTTGCAAATACATAAAAAACAAAGAAACACAATAATACAACTGTAAAAATTTAGAAATGAAAAAAATCTAGAAAGGCTGGAAGTGTAATTATTATGGTCACATACACATATGACTACATAGGGTTTTTTTTTTCAGTTGTACAAACCGGGTGGTCTCTGAAATTGTGAATTGTGGTGATCATCCAGGTTGGGTTTTCACATGACTTATTTGTTACATTTTGTGATTTACATTTTTTGAAATTTCATTTGTGGAATTTGCACCAAAATTCAGTTAAAAGTTCAGCACCGTTTTAAAATGTGTTAAAATGCAATTCAAAGGTTGAAATCCACAGCCAAAACTGCCATGAAATCTGCATAAAACAAATGTAGATTTCAGGATGGATACTAAAGGGGTTATCTAGAATTAGAAAAAAAAATATCTTCTAGAAAAAAACAGCATCACTCCTATCCATGGCTGTGTCTGCTACTGCAGCTCAGCCTAGCTCTACTCACTTAAATGATGATTAGCTATGATACTTGATATACCTCACAGACATAGGGGTGCTGTTTCTAAAATAAGAGCAAACCTTTTCTACTAAACCTAAACAACCCTTTTAAAAGGAATCTCATAACATATAAGTGTGATCGGAGACTTAAGAGAATTTTGATCACAGGAGCTGCTTAAACTTTATTCTATAGATTGTGTCCCTATGTACTGGCAAGAAGCATGAATTTGTGTGTATACGCTGCTTGTAAACACTGTGACTATTGTGAATATGGTTTTAAAGGTCAGAACTTAAAGGGGTTAAACAGGTTTTTTTATTAAATATGTTTAGGCTACTGATGCCCTGATAAAATAGATTTTAAAAAAAACATAAAAGCACCCCAAATTTTGTTACACAATTTCTTCCAAGTTCAGCAATACCCTATATGTGGGTGTAAACTGCTGTTTGGGCGCATGGCAGCGTTATTTGGCTTTTGGAACGCAGATTTTGATGCCAGTGATAATAATACCGCTGGTCCCATGTCACGATCCTGTAGGGCTCGTTTGCAATCCCGCACGATCTCCAGGGCGTACCTATACGTCCAATGCAAGGAAGGGGTTAATAATCTCACCACATCTATTAGAAATAGTTTAGGTTTTAATGACTTACATTTACCAATGATAAAGTAGGTGGGACTGAAATGTCCTCCAAAATTATGTTTTTGTGCTTTACTGTAGGATCTTTCCCCTTTGTTTAAAAATAAATAAAAATATATATATAGCTATTTACACACACATATATATATGAATACATCCATATATATATATACATCCATATGTACTTATATATATATATATATATATATAGATATATATATACACAGTGTGTATGTGTATATATATTATATTATATATATATATATATATATATATATATAATATATATATATATATATATACATACACACTCATACACACATATATATAACAAAGTGAGTTTTAGACCTAGACAGTTTTCATACATGTGGCCCATGGGGAGCTTACATAAAACATATATAAAAAAGTGACACTAGTACAGTGCAGTACTTACTTCAACATTTACTCAAACCTATAGACTAAGGAGTTGACCTTATGTAAAACATATATGATATTTACATTTTAAGAGTGATGCCACATGATGTGGATGTATTTTGGTCACATTATGCTACATGCTAGTTTTGCTCTCAAAATGGTGCAATTACAAAGGGCGACATATCCCATTAGGGCTAACTGCATTTTTTGGTGTATCTTGTGCCAAAAAACTGTTGATGCCCTATTCTCTATATAAATGAACTGTAGTACACAAAAACTAGGTGCATTAAACACCAGACACGACACATTTGACTGCACCTAAAGTAGGCTTATGCACCACATATGCTAGCAATGATATGCTATGCGCCTAGATTATGCTATGTGCCTAGATTAGATTAGGCGCATCAATTATACTATGCAAGGTAGACCAGACACCAGATTTTTTTAAAGTTTCATTTATTCAGGTGCACTATTGCACTTATTTAATGCACCTTAAAGCTGGCATGGAGGCGCCTCTTTACTGACATGTTGCCCCAAGTGTTTTAGATCTATCTTTTTTACATTAGTCATTATGTTAATTGTTTTTTGCTTACATTGCCAATTCTAATTATTTGATGTGACTGTGTGGTTTGATTATTTAACTATATTGTTTTCACAGTAACAAGGATCTACAGAATAAAGTTGTTTAAAACTAGAGCATGAAAAAATGGAGCAGTAACCCACAACATTTCATGAAAAAATCCAAAAACTCGATTAAGATTAATTAACATACATACAGGTGATTAGGAGAAGAATCCACAGAACCAGGCATAGTGCAGCAGCAGAAATACATCAGGTAGCACATAAATCGTATAATATAAAAAGCATAGGAATATAAATCTACAGATCAAGAAAATCCCCTACATGTATTTTTACAGAAATGCATAATAATGCCTCTTGTTAAATGGTAGTAACCATGTGTCAATGTTAATTACAGGCAGTCCCCGGGTTACCAACAGGATGGGGACTGTAGATTTGTTCTTAAGTTGAATTTGTATGTAAGTCGATACAGGTGTATTTATTACATGGAATTCCAGCACAAAAGTTTTCTTTTTAGTTTTGGATAGTGCACGGAAGGGTTTTTACATTTGTTTTGCTGTCTGTGCCCTTTTTAAGAAGATTTCACCTCATTTTCACCTCATGCTGCTGTGGCATGCTGGAACTTGTCGTTCCACAGCTACTGTCTGCTGTAGAACATGGAACTACAAGTGCCAGCATGCCCCATAAGTCTCCGTTTGTAACTAGGGAACAGATGTAAATCGTAAAGATGTAAGTTGGGGTCTGCCTGTATTTCAAAGATACCCAAAATAAGATGGTACCATAATGCTACGTAAATAGTTTAAATGGTAAAGCTGCTGTCGCCATATCGGTCTCCCCCCAACATGCATTTCACCAAACCGCTTCCTCAGGGGATGAACGCAGTTGTTTGCTGTTGCCTCAAGCGCACATGGTTCAATTAAACCTTTAACAATGCAGTCAATGTCTGCTTTCAGATGTACCAATTAATTTATTGGCCAATGCAGGAACAAAATGAATAAATCCTGAACACAGCATCAACTTTATACTGAGATTCTGCTTTCAATAAATATAAGCTTAACATGCTGTGGAAACAAACCACAATGCATTCACATCATGTGACCTCCCCCTCGGGATGTTATAAAGGGAATCCTACATTTCTTAAAGATCACATTCATTTTGGCTGAGGGCAATAAGCAGTTGTATTTTTTATTGTATTATAGTTGTATTTTTTTTATTCTTGCTATTGGTGTGTACCTTCTTGTGGTGTCATTTTGTGATACATATAAGTTAGTAATTATTAAAATGAATTTATAGTTCAAGGGAAATGTGGAAGCGGTGACTTTTTTGCTTTATTGATTTATATTATATGTAAGCATGCCCTAATAACAGACACCATAGACAGACAGCTCTGGGGTTCTTTAGTGAACCCTGAAAGGTCTACCCATATAAAGTTTGGGTACTGGTCATGTACAGGGCATTCATGTGATACTTTTAGACGGAATTCCCCTTTGGTATTTCCTTTGTAAAATGCAATTTGCTTTGATTGTGGAAAAGCAAAGGTTGAAATAAGAGAGATGTTTATTCTGATCTCTGTCAATAGAGAATGGCTGCCTCTTACATATAGCTACAATGAATTGTAATCAGTGTGCCTTTATAGTACTATGGAGATCCCTTTGACACTCCTGCCTGCTATGTGGTAGTATGGCACTGGTCATGAAGGGATCAATACTTACACCTGTTCAAAAACGTCTTGAACCCCCACATTGTATGTAAATGAATGTGCTTCTCCGCCTGATTGGCCAAGGCACCATGTGGTTGTGGCCATTGTACATTGATTGACATATAGCATGCACTGTAAATACATGACCCATACATGGATTTAGAGCGCCACCTGCTGATAGATTTTCTTTAGTGCACCTACTAGATACTCTTAACGCGAACCTGTCAGGCGGTTTCTGCTACCCTATCTGAGAGCAGGACAGAATGAAAGAAGCTCATATATATCACAGAAGGAGTTCTTTGATAAATAGAGTTAGATGATTTAGAGTAGGGTTTC
Organism: Phyllomedusa bahiana; assembly: GCA_025379985.1. Lineage (NCBI taxonomy): Eukaryota > Metazoa > Chordata > Amphibia > Anura > Hylidae > Phyllomedusa > Phyllomedusa bahiana. Next base: position 57,043 of record JAODAL010013037.1, read on the forward strand.
TGAGCATAAAGCAGAGTAACTCCTGACAGGACTCCTAGGAGAAACAGTGAGAGTCCTATGTACCCCACCAACATAAGAGATTGACAAATTAACCTGTATCAAAGAGCAAATTGTCATTCAGTGAATGCGGGTGACATGATAAAGGTTCAGTTTTATCATAGTACAATTAGAAAAAACTGAATGAGTATGGCGTATGTGGACGATCTGCAGGGAGAAGGACTCTTCTTTTGTAATAAAAAAAAAGGCAGCACGGCTTAAAGTGGTTATCCGGAATTTAATGATTTCATAGAACACTATAAATAGCATTTATATTGAAAAATAAAGCTATTCCACTAACTTCATGTGTTTCTTTTCTTTTTGTTTGCCTCCTTATTTATCTATTATAAGATCAGTGAAACTATCTGGTTGCGGGAGTGTCAGTAGTTCTCCTGTAGCTATTTCTTACAAGTCCCAGAATCCCTTGCAGTTACAATCTAGGACTTCGTTCCACCTACTCTCTAATCCTCCTAGCACTGTTCATTATCATTCTCAGACATATACACCTCATGCCCCTACATCGCTGCTCCAGTTCACTCCCTGCTTTCCTGCAGCAGGCTGTGTGCAGTACACCAATCAGTTTGTAACATGGTAAAATACATTCTTTCCTCATCCTATAATACAGCCTAGAATACATGTACAAATATATATAATTTGGTTTATATAGTTCTATGTATGTGCTGTACATATGTGGCATCACACAGATTTCCTGCACACTGAATAGCCTATCTAGCATCCAAGAAAGGTGGGTGACGTCACATCCCCCACAGCAATCAGTTTTTGATCATGGGAAAGCTGTGTGCCTGCTGTAGGGGATTGTCCCTGTACCCAGTGATGTCAGGGCAGCATTTCATGAGGCTTTGCCCAGTCACCACTACAATATGAAGAGCAGTAGACAGACTTTTTTTTGACTACTGCTGGATAATCTCAGAGGTCCTAATGTACATTCTGCCAATCAAACAAAGCAAGTCTTCTGACCATTTCCTCCTATCAGAAGAGGTAAAGACAATGCACAGTAATGAAGGCAGCTAGACTCTAGCAGTGATAAGTCACTATGTACACATAGTTATCACTGTATGTGTATAACACCCTCCCCCACCAGCTCTGTACTGAATGATTACATTCCTGTCAGCACCTCTGTTTACATAGTGACTAATAAGAGGCAGCCAGATCTTTCTCTGCTAAAGTCACACCCACTACAGGGGAGTGTTTCTGAGCTAAGCCTGGCTTCAAAGCACACCTACTGAGTGATGACAAAACGTCCATAGATGCAGAAGCAAAACCATTTGATCAATGGCTGTTACATAGTATGCAGGAAGTAGGAAGAAGAAGAGTAATGAGCTCTCTGCCTGGTTTTGCAAAGCAGAACAGGTAAATAATGTTTAATGAGTATCAGTTACAAAGTTCAATACAATTAAGTTTTGAGCTCTATAACAAATAGGTTGTAATGGGTGTACATTCATTAGGCTTTCGACTGCCATGGCAACCGAGCTTCCTCTTGTAGTTACGTCGTGGGGAAGTGATCGGACGGAGGAATGGTGCGGTTAGCGGCGGGTGCTGATTGTAATGAACAGCCACTGGCTGCCAAGTATGGAGCGGGCTCAGAATGTAGTCTCTCAGGCAGGCAGGAGGCTGGGGTGGGATGATGCTGTGGGAAGCGTTTAGCCCCCCCCCCGCGCATGGCACCGCCGGCTTCCCGCAGCATCATTCACTTCAGCCTCCTGGCTGCCTGAGATACTAAATTCAGATTATAAAACGCAGTCCCATTTTCCTCCAAAATTTGGGGGAAAAACGTGCGTCTTTTAGTCCCTAAAATATAGTACATAACACAACACATGATGGTGGGAGTAAGGGAAGGGAATAAAAAGTTGCAACCAATACGATTACCCAGACACATGATTAAATATGATAATCCCTTTGGGAACGCAAGTAAAAGTTACAATAACTGTGATTAACAAATAATACATTATTAAAATGGTCAGGTATATAATGTAACCAAATACATATGATTAGATTTTATACACAGCATGCTCACATCACCCTGCACTGTAATCACTGTGATACTTTGTTACTCCCATTCTTTTGCCCGTTTGGTTAGGTTGGGGTTTGACTACTCATCATTAAATATTTTTGTATATTATATACTTAACCCTTTAAGGTCTAAACCTGCTTTGGACTTAAAGAGGTAATACGGAAGTTTAAAGTTTTTCAAGAACTCTATAAACAGCATTTAGATTAAAAAGTAAAGCTATTCCACTACCTTTGAGTGTTTCTTTTCTTTTGCCTCCTTATTCATCTATCATAAGATCTACTTTTACAGTGAAACTTCCTGCTTGTGGAAGTCTCAGTAGTTCTCCAGCATCTTTTTCCTACAACTCTGCTTATCACTGCTAGGACTTTGCTGACATTGTTGTGTAATCTCCCCCAGCTCTGTACTTGCTATCATGATAATATCTACGACTCATGAGTCAATGTGTAAACTTACAGAGTTGCAGTCATTACTTTTATGACACAACCCCTCAGTTCTAAACTGCTGTCCTCTGCATCCAGATCATTCTCTGATCAGGTCATGCCCACTACAGGGGAATGCTCCTGAGCTGAGCCTGGCTTCAAAACACATCCACTAAGTGATAGAAAACATTCATTAAGGCCATGTGATCAATAAACATCACATGGTTTGCAAAAGATAGGGGGCAGGGGAAGACAAGTCTCTTTGCCTGGTTATTCATGGCTAGACAGATAAATAATTTTTAATAAGTAAAAATTACAAAGTTTCATATAATACAGTTGTGAGATCTATAACAAATAAAAAGAAAGTCCTGGAGAACAACTTTAAAAATGAAGACCTTTTTAAAAAAAATAAAATTACTTATCACTTTATCTGAGAATAACTTTTTAATGCTTTTACCTATCCATGTGATTTTGAGAATGTTTTATCATAATACATTGTTATTTAATCATGGAGGGAAAGCCATGGGCCACCACATCCTCACAATATACGTTGATCTAATGCTCCTCAGCAAAATTTTACCAAAATGAATAGGAGGTTCTTAGTGTACTTTTTGATCAAACGGTATAAGCCCACTTGCCACTTCACGGCGAACTCTATAAAGTGGGTCCCTACGCTAATGGGGGTAACACTGCATGGTGGCCACTGCCACAGCAAAAGCCACACAAATGAGGGGCACAGCCCAGTGGCCCAACAGCACCACTGCTGCCAGACTTAGCCCCCTGGCTCTGGGCTGCACCACCCCACCAGCACAGCATCATAGCAGCAATGGCCGCCACATAGCACCACCACCGGAAAAGGAAAGGTTGACACAACTTACCTCTCCTGGGCTCCCTGCAAGCAGACTGAAAGGAATAGGGTATTAACCCTTATACAGACTACTGCTAATTAAAAACACCTGGGCCAAATGGGGAGGAGTGCTGATGCATGTGTGAAAAGAAATAGACGTATATATTCAAATCTGGAAGGAAGAGGCATGAACCGCACATCTTCACACAAATGAGGGGCTGTGCTTGGGTGGTGGTGCAGCTCAGAGCCAGGGGGCTAGGTCTGGCAGCAGTGGTGCTGTTGGGCCACTAGGCTGTGCCCCTCATTTTTTAGGACAATAGGGGGCTTTTAAATTTTGTAGCAAATTTTAACATTTTCAAGAAAATTTGTAACCCAGATTTTTTTAGGGACTAGTCCAGTTCTGACATGGACACCACCATAAATGACTCCATTTAAAGAAATCGCACCCTTTAAGGTTTTCAAAACAACACTTAGAAAGTTTAACCCTTTAGTTATTTCACAAAAATTAAAGCAAAGAAGAGGTGAAATGTAAAAAAAATTTTTTTGCAATTTTTCATTTTAATGCATTGTTTAATGGACAGAGAAACGCAAATCAATATTGATTCTGACATTTTTAGAGATATCCCATATGTGGCCCTAGTGTGTTATTTTACTCAACTACAAGCCTCAGATTAGGAGTAGCACCTACCGGACTTCTGGGGTCTCATTTTCATTAGGATTCTCTTTAGGCGCCATTAGAGGTTTGCGGACACCCTAAGATGATAAAACTTAATAAACTCCCATAAAAAGACCCCATAGTGTAAACTACACCCCTTAAGGAATATATCCAAGGTTGTAGGATTTTTTTTAGCCTTGGACCATAAAAAAAAATTATATTTTTTCTAATTATATAAAGGTTTAGCAAAAAAAAAAGGAATATTGGTGAAAAAGCACCTCAAAATGTATTACCCAATTTCTTCCAATATCCCGTGGGTGTGAACTGCTGTTTGAGTGCACGGCAGGGCGTACAAGGAAGCAAGCGCTATTTGGTGTTTGAAATGCAAATTCTGGTGGGTGCCATGTCCCCAAGGTCCTAAAACAGGTGAAAAATTCCAAAAGTCACCCACTTAGGATTCAGCACCCCTCAGAAAACTCATCTAGGGATGTATTGTGCACACTTTGATCGCATTTTATCAACGTTCTTGGGAGGCAGAATGAACAAAATACAGCAGTCCTGGGGTTTTTTTTTGTTTTTTTTTATAGCGGACATGCAGTAGAAATGACATGATAACTTTATTCAGCAGGTCTATATGATTACAGCGATACCACATTTATAAATTTTTTGTTTTTACACAACGAAAACTATTTTATTTAGAAAATAAAACACATTTTTGTATCGCCATAGTTTAGGAGACATAACTTTTTTTATTCTTCTGTGTACAGAGCTGTGTAGGGGCATGTTTTTTGCAGAATGAGTGGATGTTTTCATTGCTATCATTTTGGGGGGCACATGACTTTTTGATTGCCTTTTAATCCGTTTTTGGGAGGCAGGATAAAGAAAATACGGCAATTCTGGTAGTGTATTTTAATTTTATTTTTTAAAGTGCTCAACGTGCAGTATATGTGACATGTTATTTTTACTCTTCTGGGCAATACAATTATAGCGATACCCAATTTATATTTTTTTAATGTTGTAGTAGTTTTAAAAAATATATTTTATGGTGCAAAGCAATGTTTATGCATCAATATAATCTGATTGCCATAACTTTTTTATTTTTTCCATAAACGGAGCTGTGTAAGGGATTTTTTGCAGGACAAACAAGTTTTTATTGATATCATGTTGGCATGTGCGGCGAGATGAACAAAAATCGCAATTCTGCCTTTTTATTTTTTACGACGTTCATTGTACGGGTTCAATAACATGACGGATTTATAGGTTAGGTTGTTATGCAAGAAGAAAACACCACCATTTTGGGCCTTGTTCACAGCTTCATGGCATAAACTGGGCCCAGGAGCAGGCATCTCTAGCCTTATATGCTCCTGGGAAAAAAGCTGACAGGTGCAGCTGATTGCTGAATAACAACTCAAAGATCCCACAGCTAAGGGAACACTTAAATGATACAGACTGCACATTAGCTTGGTACCTGTTCACACCAGTATGCAGAAAAGCCACTGTATAATGCATGGAGAGACTGCAGAAATGCAAAAATACCCATTAAACCACCACTCACACATCCTCCTGGCATGAGGAGGGTGGCTGCCGGTATGACAATTGCATATGGATAAAGCAATACATAAGGGTGCAAACGTGTGGTGCACCATGCCGGCTTACAGCCTCTTAGTGCCGCCCATACTAACAGATTAGGCGGGCTGCCCAGCACTTCTGGGTATCCCACACAAAACATAGTCACCCTTAGCTCCCCAGCACTGTTGGGCAGATAAAAAATGTCATTCTGGAAAATTTTTAAATATGAGGTATTAGTTGGTACCGGGGCCCCAAAAACGGAAGCTCGCAAGCCTTGCATGGCTCCTCATGTCTTGCGAGTCCCTATACTAATAATTTACAAAAAAACCACACAAAAAATAGGACATTACGTACTTAGAAAACACCACCATTTTGGGCAATACCAAATATGTGTACTATTTTTTTCAGTGATAAGCATTTGTAATGGGTAAAGGGTGGTGCACGTGTTTTACTGGATTTTTTATTTCTATATACACTTTTACTTTTTATTTATTTTTTTCAATTATCCTGCACTATAAGGTTATGCTCAGCGATCGTCTGATCGCTGGTATAATACATTGCACATGTCTGTACTGCAATGTATTATACAACTGTCATTCATCCTGTCCAGCATGTCAGGATAAGAACCCAGAAGTCAAGAGGAGTGGGGTTGACCAGCGAAGGAAAGTATTGGGTTTTTTTTCTGTTGTGGACCACACTGGCCCCAATGACATGTCATTTTTTTTTTTTTAACTGGACAACCCATTTAAACCTGGAAACTCATTATAAGTCAGCAGTTACAAAAAAAACGGATCATAACACATCTATCTCTTTGGTGATCTTATTCAAAAAACGTGCATGAATGAGCTAGCAAGTCACTGAATTAATCCACTGACTTGTCTCCTAGTAAACCCTGTAGACCCGAAGTCGATTGCTAAGCTCTTATCAATCGACTTGAGGCCTTAACAACCAGCTTAATGACTATTAGCAACTTCACAACACACTAAGTTATATGTCCCCCAGTGTAGGTAATAGGTTCCCTCAGTAAGTTATGTCATCCCAGTGTAGGTAATAGGGTCCCCCAATAGGTGGATATATAGTTTATATGTCTCCCATTAGGTAGGTATATAGGTTATATGTCCTCCAGTAGGTGGATATATAGTTTATATGTCTCCCAGTAAGTAGGTGTATAGGTTATATGTCACACAGTAGGTGGATATATAGTTTATATGTCTCTCAGTAGGTAGGTGTATATATGTCCCCCAATAGGTATTTAGGCAGGTTATACGTACCCCAGTGGGTATATAGGCAGGTTATAGGTCCCCGGGCGGGTATATAGAAAGGTTATAGGTCCCCCAGCGGGTATATAGGCAGGTTGTAGGTCCCCCAGTAGGTATATAGCCAGGTTATATATCCCCCTGTGGGTATATAGGTAGGTTATAGGTCCCACAGCATGTATATAGGTCCCCATCATGTATATATAGTTGTAGGTCCCTCAGCACGTATATATATTCCCCAGCACGTATATAGGTAGGTTATAGGTTCCCCAGCAGGTATATAGTTTATAGGTAGCTTATAGGTCCCCACTACATATATAGATAGCTTATAGGTCCCCCGGCACATATATAGCTTATAATTCCCCCGGCACATATATAGATAACTTATCGGTCCCCCAGCAAATATATAGTTAGCTTATAGGTCCCAAGCACGTATACAGATAGCTTACAGGTTCCCCAGCACGTATATAGGCAGCTTATAGGTCCCCCAGTATGTATATAGGTAGCTTATAGGTCCCCCAGCACATACAGTATATAGCTTATAGGTAGCTCACACGCCCCCAGCACGTATCTAGATAGCTTATAGGTCCCCAGCACGTACAGTACAGACCAAAAGTTTGGACACACCTTCTCTTTCAAAGAGTTTTGTGTATTTTCATGACTATAAAAATTGTAGATTCACACTGAAGGCATCAAAACTATGAATTAACACATGTGGAATTATATACTTAACACAAAAGTGTGAAACTGAAAATATGTCTTATATTCTAGGTTCTTCAAAGTAGCCACCTTTTGCTTTGATTACTGCTTTGCACACTCTGGGCATTCTCTTGATGAGCTTCAAGAGAACAGTCACCTGAAAGGCTTCCAACAGTCTTCAAGCATTTCCCCCAGGATGTTAGCACTTTGTCCCTTTTGTTTCACCTGGGTTCCAATCACCCAAACCATCTCGATTTGGTTTTCAGTCTGGTACTGTGGGGGGTCACTGGGAACACCCCATCACTCTCCTTTTGGCAAATACCCCCTTAACAACTGAGGTTGTTTGGGGTCATTGTCCTGTTGAAAAAAAATGGGTCCAACTAAACCAAACCGGGGAAATTTAGCATGCCGCTGCAAGATCTGTTCAGTTTTTCCTTTAAAATTTTGAATAAATCCCAACATGTCCCCAGAAGCCCCCCCACCCATCACACCCCCTCCTCCATGCCTCCGGGGGGGAACCGGGATGTAGACCCCCAATTCTTTCACCTTTTCTCTTGCACAAAAACACGTGGGGGGGAACCAAAGACTAAAATTTTGGACTCTCAATTTCCACGGGTTAATGCCCATTCCTTTTTTTTCTTTGCCCAAACAAGTCCCTGCTTTTGCCTGCCCTTTAGCAGTGGTTTAGCACTTTTTACCATGAAGCCGCTCCACACAGTCCCTCAAAAACAGTTTTGTTAGAATGTTCTGCTGCAGAACTCTTTGGCTTTGCCCCTGGTCTCAATCTGAGCTGCTGTTAAACCTGCGTTTTCTGAGACGGGTGACTCGAGAACTTATCCTCCGCAGAGAGGTGATCTTGTTTTCCCTTTTCCCCTGGGGCGGCCTCATGTCAGCCATTTCTTGGTAGGGGTTGATGGTTTTTGCCACTTCACTTGGGGACACTTGGGGAAAAAGGGGAGAATTTGGAAGACTAAACACCACCCCAAACTGTGAAACCGGAGGTGGCAGCTCATGTTGTGGGGTTGTTTCTGCGGGAGGACTGGTGTTTTTCCAAAAAGATGAAAAAGAAATTTGTAGAACACTTAAAGATATTCCCCGGGAAAGTTAAAGTTTGGGGGATAATGGGCTTCCAAATGGACAATGCCCCGAAGATACAGCCAAACTGACTAAAAAGGCTTAAGGGATAACCAAAAGTAAATGTTTTGGGATCCACACAAGCCCTGATCTCAATCCTATTTAAAATTTATGAGAAAAAGGGTAAAAGCAGGGCGACAAAGGCGGGGGATACAAACAGGGTCAGTTACCCCAGTTTTGTAGGGGGAAAGGGGAAAAAATTTCCTCCCAAATTGGGGAAAATTTTTGGGAAAAAAACCAAAATGTTTGCCCCCAAAAGTCATCCCATTTTAAAGGGGAAAAATGCTCCCAAAAATACTAATAAATTGTAGGGGGAAAATTTTTTGACTTTGCAAAAAGTAATAAAATGCCTTAAATTTCCCCTTCCTTATTCGGGCCTTTTGGGCAAATATAAATAATTTTTTTTAATCCAAATGCCCAAATAGGAAAGGGGTTTATTCTGTTTTCATGTAAATTTATTTAGAAAAAACACCAAAATTTTTTTTATACGTCTATGAAAACCCTTCTGGTTTCAACTGTATCCCTTTTAATTTCTTTTTCAGTATGAAAAGGGCCGTGTTCACAGGGCTTTTTTCACGGGGGGATTTGGACCGGATTCCTTGCAAATCCGGCGTGAAAAAGGGGGGGGAAGGGGGTTTTGGGAGCCCCGGGGGGGTTGGGGGGCCGCCCCCCGGCCCCCATAATTTCCCTTTAAACTAGGGGCGCGTACGCGCCGTAAAATAAGGTTTTTAATGCATTTCCTTTCTCCCCCCGCGGCGGTTTTCCCCGGACGGGGAGGAGTGCCGGAAATCCACTGTTTCTTTAAAGGGGCAGGGGTTTACCGTAATACCCCAAACGGTTTGGGCCAAAGCAGCGCAATCCGACGCGGATTTAGGGGGCCCCAAATTTCCGCGGAAAAAATAAGCCGGTAAAAGGGCCTGGGCTAGCAAATCCCCAAAATCCCCAAACCCGGCCGGGTCAGTTCGCAATCTGCCCCCAAAACCTGTAAAAATTTTAACCCAGCCCCTTTCGTTTTGAAAACCCTTTTCCCTTGTGGGGGCAGCCGGGGTTCCCCCAATTTACACCATTTTTCCCAAACGATGGAGACAGAAAAGGGAAAACCAGGTCCTATAGTTCTTCTTTTTTTTGGGGAAAAAAAAATTTTGGGTTTGTTGCTCGGGTTCGCTGTTTTTGGGACCAATAAAAATAATTGCCGTTCGGGTTAATGTCCAACTGGAAATTAAACCATTTTAAAAAAACCCCCAAAAAGTTTTTTTTTTTTTTAATCTAGCTGTTTTTTCAGAAACTGCTCTTTGCAGCCTTTTCAGACTCCCACTTCCTATGCAGACAATGAGCGGTTCTAAAGCACGGGCTGACATTTCAGCTCTGTCAGCTCCTATTCATAGAGGTGTCTGTAAGAGGAACATTGATTATGCTGGAGTGTTGAAAATAACACAACACTTCCCAAGCAGAATTTTTTGGCTATAATTATAAGCTACAGCTGTATTTCTCATGAGAGAAACCGCTTTAAGGGGGCATTCAGAATATTCTGTATTATTAGTTAAGAAAAATATATAATTGCAGAAAAAGAAAGGGAAATTTTCAATTTTTCAAATAAAAATTGTGCAGCTTAGTGAAAAAAACAACATGACCTTTAAAAAACTGTGCGATTCCTTAAAATCACATTTTTCCTGTGTATTTACTAGCACTGCCCACTCAGAAAGCTATTGCTCTGCACTCTACGGGACACCCACAAGGCCACTGAGCTTTCCCTGTTCAGTAAACAAAGACTTAGAAACAAGCTGCCATCCTGCTGATAAGATATATGTCCTGGGTTCAGTTCGAGCCCAAATCCATAGTTCACCCGGGGTTTTTGGGGCACCGCCCTGGGGTCCCAGTTACTGAATCAAACCACGGGAAAACCCCAGGGGGGGACTGTGCACAAGTCAGGCAACTGCTACTAGAGAACAGAGGTGGTCGGTAACCTGGGAAACCATCTGTAAACAGTAAACTGAAAAACATCTTTGAAGTGAAGCAAAATCAAAACAGAAATGTATTTGGTAACAGTGTTTACTTCTTCTTGCCAATATATTTATAGTGACATGAATTTTTTTTGTTTACTTTTGAATGTAATTTTAAAGGGGTATTCAATTTTAAAAAACCCGGGTTTAGATTCCCGGCATAGATTTGCTGAATATTTCACCCTTTGCATTGCAAATGGTAAAAGCTACAGAAACTCCACAACAGAAAGTAACTTTGACAGGTCCTGGGATATTTTTTAAAGGAAACCCTAAACAGAAAAATTTCCTTAACAGGTACCACAGGACATCCTGGGGATACTGTGTACAGGCCCCTTTGGGGATTAATAAAAGGGGGCCCTGGGGCCCCCCAGGGGGGTTGCGCATCCTGGGAATTTTTGGGAAGAGGGGAACCATAGGACACCCTGGGGTTTTTCTGGGACCGGTCCCCAGGGGACAAAATTTCTGAGGCAACCATACCACACCCTGGGGGGATTTTTGCCCCCAATCCTGGGACAGTAAATACTTTACCAACCACCCGCACACCCCTAAGGATCTGTGCACAGGTCCTTGGGAACACTAACAGAGACAAACACTGAAAATGAGGCGTATTGGCCACAGGACCAGTACTGAGGCAAAAACCCCCTTTAAAACCCCCAGGGGGGTTTGGGATTTGACCCCTAGGAAAAATTTTTGACCGGTCCTGGGGGGGAAATACTGAGAAAAACCATAGGACACCACGAGGGTTAGTCCCCAAGTCTTTGGGGGACAGTTTTCTGAGGCAAAACCTAGGGCAAGTGGGGGAGTATTTTGGGACTGGGGCCCCGGGGGGACGTAAAGAACAACCAAAAGGGAAAATGAGGCGTATTGGCCAGAGGACCCGTACGAGGCCAAACCCCCGGAAAAACTTCTGGGGAGCTGTGTACAGATCCTTTTGTTTCAGTTAAATGAGTAAAAACCCTTTGAAAACCTAGGGGAAAATTGGGCACCGGTTTCGGGGTACAGTTTCTGAAAACCCCCATAGGACAACCCGGGGGCATTAGTCACAAGTTTTTGGGGGAAATGTTTTTGAGGCAAAAAATAGGACCCCCCCTGAGGTGTATTAGGTTAAAAAGGGAACCCCAAAAGGGCACCCCAGGGGGTTGGGGGACAACCCTCCGGGGGACAGTAGTGAGACAACCATAGGACACCACAGGGCATTAGTCCCCATTTTGTTGGGGTACAGTTTTTTGAGGGAAACCTGGCACTGTGGGGTAAAGGTGCACAGTATGGGGTAGTCACTTAGGGAACGATAGCACACTCCAAGGGTATTATGGACATGCCCTGGGGTACAGTTAGGCTAGGTCTACACAGCATAGGACAAAACACTCGTCAAAAACCAAAACCTAAAAATCACTTTGAACCTGAGTATTCTGTCGGGTTTTTTTGTCCAAAGCAACTGGGTTTCTGATGAGTTTTTTTGTGTGGTTTTTGTCTTGTTGCTGTGTTTGGTCTGGTTTTTTGGATGTTTTTTTTGGGAACTTTTAATGTATGGAAAATTAATATACTGTGTGTGTATGTATATATATGTGTGTGTGTATATAGATGTGTGTGTGTATATATATATGGGTGTGTGTAGATATGTGTGTGTATATATATATGTATATATGTACATTATATATATATATGTGTATGTACATTATATGTATGTGTATGTACATTATATATGTTTATGTGTGCATATCTCTTTGTGTATGTATATATATTTATGTATATATGTGTATATACATTATATGTATGTGTATATGTATGTATATATGTGTGTGTATGTACATTACATATGTGTGTGTGTTTATATATATATATATATATATATATATATATATATATATTCTATGGATTATGTGGGACCTAAAGTGCATCATTCTCCACTTTATTGTCTAAAAAACGCAAACCACACAAAAACCTGGACAAAAACCGATCCTTATCTTCTGCTCAGTTCCCATTGACTTCAACATTCACTTTCTGTGTAGAAGTTTTTCGTTGTGCTGGCGGTGTGAAAAAACCGTCTGGATGAAAATCTGTTCAGTGTGGACTGTGCACAGATTTTCTATTAAATTCTATGTGGCGAGTTTCTTGTCGGCTTTCAGTCGGTTTCTCCATCCCACGCTGTGTAGACTGGCTGCTCTGGTATCTGCGCCCTGACAACAGCCGCCACCTCTCCAGGGCTGAGCAGCACCGTCCCGCACATGTAATGACAATGTGACGGCTGCTCGTCCAATCAGCGTCCGAGCTGCGCTTGTCGCCGCCCCCAGTGCCAGCTTCGCGCGGCGGTGAGCCATCGGCGCTGTCAGCGGGCGCAGCGCACTGATTGCCCGGCCCCGCCCCCCGTGGCTAGTAGTAGCGCTGCTCCCCGGGTGCTGCCTACTCCCCAGCAATGCCATCCCCCATCCCTGTTGAGCGCTTCCTGCCCCGGGACCTGTCCCCGTCCATAGACCTGCGTCCGTGCAGCAGTCCCCTAGAGCTCAGCCGCAGCAAGCCCAGCTCCCTCCTGCACAAGGCGTGCTCCCGGCGGCCGGCTGTGCTGCGGCTCCCGCCCCGCCTGGCCTGGTGCAGCATCGACTGGGAGCAGGTGCGCGTGCTGGAGCCGCTGGGCTCCGGGGGCTTCGGCTCCGTCTACCGGGCAACTTACCGCGGCCAAACGGTGGCGCTGAAGAAGGTGAAGCGCTGCAGCAAGAACCGCCTGGCCTCCCGGCAGAGCTTCTGGGCCGAGCTGAACGCCGCCCGCCTCCGGCACCCGCATGTGGTGCGCGTCCTGGCCGCCAGCGCCTCCTGCCCCGCCGACCCCGGCAGCCCGGGCACCATCATCATGGAGTACGCGGGCAGCTGCACCCTGCACCAGCGCATCTACGGCCGCGGCTCCCCGCTGGAGAAGGACTGCTGCCTGCGCTACTGCCGGCACATCGCGGACGGACTGTGCTTCCTGCACCGCGGCGGAGTCGTGCACCTGGACCTCAAGCCGGCGAACGTGCTGCTGGCCCCGGGGGACCTGTGCAAGATCGGCGACTTCGGCTGCTCGCAGCGCCTGCGGGAGGGAGAGGACGGCGAGGACCCGTGCTGCACCCAGCTCCGCCACCTGGGGGGCACCTACACCCACCGCGCCCCGGAGCTGCTCCGCGGGGAGCCGGTCACCGTCAAGGCGGACATCTACTCGTATGCGGTGACGGTGTGGCAGATGGTGACCCGGGAGCTGCCCTACACCGGGGACCGCCAGTGCGTGCTCTACGCCGTGGTCGCCTACCACCTGCGCCCGGACATCGGCCAAGCGTTCAGCTGCACCGAGGCCGGCAGGGCGCTCCGGGACATGGTGCAGAGCTGCTGGCTGCCCCGGCCCGAGGAGCGGCCCAGCGCCGAGGAGATCCTGCACAGCCTGGACCTCTGCTCCCCGGCCGCAGAGGCCTCGTCCTACACATGACCGTCTACTATAGGACCAGGTGCTTGGGATCTACCTGCCTCGGGGTCTCCTCTGATGTGACACATGAGGGACTGGCCTCGTCCTACCCATGACCGTCTACTTGGAATTTGGGATCTACCTGCCCCGGGGTCTCCTCTGATGTGACACATGGGGGACTGGCCTCGTCCTACCCATGACCCCGTCTATTATAGGACTGGGATCCACCTGCCCCGGGGTCTCCTCTGATGTGACACATGGGGGACTGGCCTCGTCCTACCCATGACCCCGTCTATTATAGGACTGGGATCCACCTACCCCGGGGTCTCCTCTGATGTGACACATGGTGGACTGGCCTCGTCCTACCCATGACCCGTCTATTATAGGACTGGGATCCCCTCCCCGGGGATCGCCTCTGATGTGACCCCATGGGGGACTGGGCCTCGTCAAACCCATGACCCCGTCTTTATAGGACTGGGATCCACCTGCCCCGGGGTCTCCTCTGATGTGACACATGGGGGACTGGCCTCGTCCTACCCATGACCCCGTCTATTATAGGACTGGGATCCACCTGCCCCCGGGATCTCCTCTGATGTGACACATGGGGGACTGGCCTCGTCCTACCCATGACCCCGTCTATTATAGGACTGGGATCCACCTGCCCCGGGGATCTCCTCTGATGTGAACATTGGGGAATGCCTCCAAACTACCCATGACCCCGTCTATTATAGGACTGGGATCCACCTGCCCCGGGGATCTCCTCTGATGTGACACATGGGTGACTGGCCTCGTCCTACCCATGTACCTGTCTATTATAGGACTGGGATCTACCTGCTCCAGGGATCCCTTCTGATGTGACACATGGGTGACTGGCCTCGCCCTACCCTCTTTTACCCGTTATTTGGCTGGGATTTACCTGCCCGGGAGTCTCCTCTGATGTACACATGGGGAATGGCCTCGTCCTCCCCAATGCCCCCGTCTATTATAGGATGGGATCACCTGCCCGGGATCCCTTCTGATGTGACACATGGGGGGCGCTCCTGTCACTATCCAGTCTATTATAGGTACTGGATCACCTCCCCACACCTTGGGCCCTTCCTGATGTGACACCAGGGGAGGGAATTGGCTCTGGGGTCACCTACAAGTCGACTACCTTCTCTTCCTCTATTCATGTGTGTGTGTTTTTATGTCCGTTAGATGTTTTGAAACCGGTAGATGTTATGTCAATTTTTGTTATCCGGATCTTTCCGGCACAGGATGCGTCGTTTCATCACAGGCGGTTAAAGGGGAACTCCTCATGGAGAAGGGCATCGGTAGGGTTGTGGGATTGTACAGAATATGGAGATCTCTACTGCAGCCACTGAATCCAAACCTAAAACCCAGCCTGGCCTAGTGCTGTTTAACTGTGTATTAGTATCGAGACTTGTGCTGCGTTTAGGACATAGGGTGTCCTGACTGGCAGACTCTGAAATGTAAGCCGGGTCCATCTTCTGGCAGCGAGCAGAGATCTTCACAATGTGAAGGGTTTCTAATGAAGTTCTCTAATGAATCTTTCATTCCAGGAGTCAGGAAAACTATCTGTCGATGTTGTAGGGTTTCTTGCATAAGACATTCATGTGGCATGGGATGAATCGGTCTCCTCCCCCCTCTGGCAGCTCATAATACAGTCCATTCTTACTTTACAGTCCTAGATGGTGGGACTTTCTCGGCAGCACTGCCAGGTTAGTGCAGAGGATCAGCGCTCATAGAACTGGCTGCAGAGAGTGACTGAGCATGTGTGCCCAGCAGCGGAGCTCGCTAGGTGGATTACACACTGAACACCATGTGGCTCCATAAAGAATTGTCCTAAGTCTTCAGTTTAAAGGGGTTTTCTCATCTTATTACTTGTGTGTGACACAAGCTCTCCACAACCCGGCTTCCAGGATATGGCCGCCCTTGTCCAGTTCTCCCGTTCATTTCTGAATATACCAGAGCACTTTCCACTGTCTTCAAAATTCCCATAGAAGCTAATGGGGAGAATTGCGCAAACGCAGCCATCTCCCTGTTCTCTGAAGCAGTCTCCTGCGTGCTGGGACCCCACCCATAAGTAAAAGATGGGGGAAGCCCTTTTAAATAGGAAATGTTTATCTACTGGGCCTTTAAGATGGACACCATGGTCCTCATGTATCAACACTGTCTGACAGACTGCTGCCCATAGCAACCAATCACCGCCACATTTAAACAGCAAAATGAAAGTGAAG
The DNA here is from genome assembly GCA_025379985.1 of Phyllomedusa bahiana. Classification (NCBI taxonomy): domain Eukaryota; kingdom Metazoa; phylum Chordata; class Amphibia; order Anura; family Hylidae; genus Phyllomedusa; species Phyllomedusa bahiana. The sequence continues at coordinate 73,357 of JAODAL010013037.1, forward strand.
CTCTGGTTGCTATGGGCAACATAGACCGTGTTTATCAAAGAGGTCGTATGTGTTTGGTCACCTCTCCAACGTTCTACACAGATTATGCTTTATTTGCATGAAATCAATTTAACACAACGAGCTACAATGTTTTTTTATTTTGAGACTTCATTTTATTTCCAAAAACAAAGGTGTAAAAAATCTGTGATCCCGACACCTAGGGTGTATTAGCAGTTTATGGCAGCGTAAGGCCGTGTTCACACGGCTTATTCCTGACGGATTTGTGAGCCGGAGTGCGCTCACCAATCCGCCGTGAATAAGGCGGGGCGGGCCGTAGCGGGCGGGGGTGCCGCTCCCCGGCCCCATAGATAATGCATTTTTTACGGCGCGTACGCCGTAAATAATGTCATGTCACTTTCTCCCCCCCGGCGGATTCGCCGAGCGGGGAGGACGGGAATCCACTGTTCTCGGGGAGCAGTGGATTACCGTAATTACCCCCGACGGGTTTGGCCCCGTACTGAAGCGAAAATCCGGTGGGAGTACGGGGCCAATCCGGGGAAATAACCCCGTGTAACAAAGGCCCTTGGCTCCGTGCACAAATTGCTTTTTTTGTAAGACAAAACCCAGCAGGGGGACCCCTCCCAGGGAAAATTTTGTTTGAAAAGGTTTTATGTGTTTTGGTTTCCAGTCCCATTTTTTTGGGGCATCCCCAAATACATCGGGGGGAAAAAAAATGGCCCCGAAAGAAAAACGGGCTAGGTCCAAGTTTTTTTGTTGCGGGATGGAAACCCAATCAGAGCTCCCCGGTCCCCCTTTTTTTTTTCCAGAGCACAAATATGAAATAAAGGGGCGCTCGGGTTTTCTATAGGTAACAAAGTTTTAAACCAAACATTTTTCATATATGCCCCCCATGTGTGTGCACGACCCAAAAAACACTAGGTTTTTTTTCCAGGCCTTTTTTTAAATCCCAAAAAATAGTGTCATTCTTAAATTTTTTAAATTTCTGTATTGGGGTTTTGTGTTTTCCCCTCAATTTCCTTAAAAAGCCGGGGCTGCTTTCTTTGACGTCAAATTTGGGGGTTTTTTTTTTTTTTTTTTTTTTGCTGCGGTTTTTGAAATTTCACTCATACCATTCAATTGACCAGTACGATAATCTGCCATTTTCAAGTGAACTATGGCGGATTATAGAACATGTTCTAAGTTTTGACCCGGTTTTTGAATTTGAAATCAGTCTTCCTAAGACCCAAGCTGTGTAGATTAAAGCTAGGTTTTTCTATTGCATTCTATGGGGATGATTTGCAGTTTGGTTTTTTTGAAAAATTAAAATTTCCAAAAGGCACTTAAAAATCCGATACAAAAATAATGTTTTACACAGACGGTTTTTGGTGGGTTTTTTTCAGCGGTTTCTGAAAATTATGAATCCATAAAAAATCCGGGCTTAATGGGGTTTTCCCATGGGCCCAAACAATAGAAGATTGGAGCTGTTGCCCCCAACGGGACGACTTTAAAATTTTGTGGGTGTTCTCTAAACCGCCGCCAGAAAAAGGGAAATTTTCCCTTTTTCCAGTAGATTCCCATACAGTTCAATGTACTGGGCTGGACAAAATCCGAAAACAGCAAAGTTCAAAATACCATCAGATTTCAAATGGTATTTTAAAACCTCCGTAAAAGCCCTAGCCAAAGGGAAGTTTCCAGAAACCAAAAACAAAAAAAATTTTTCTACATTTCGGGGCCCCGGTTTTTGGTTTTTGGGGAAACTTTCTGTTCACTTATGTATGACGGGACCACAGGTATCGTAAAAAATTTCCCTCGGGAAAGGGAAGGTAGGGCCCAAATGTAGAAGAAATTTTTGGGTTTGGAAAAAATAATTCCTTGCTTTAATGGGGGTTTTCCCATCTCAGATGTTTGTGGGGTACAAACATTTTCCCCAAATTTTTGGTGGGGGGAAAAAAAATTTGAAAGATGTCCCAGTTTTCCAACAAAAAGTCCCCTTTATTGAAAAACCCAAAAATAATAAAAACACGGGGTGTTAAACCTAGGTGGGGAACGGGAACCCTGTGTTTTCTTTTTTCTTTTTTTTAGGATATTTAAAAACCCTTTTTAAGGGAACCCCGGGCCAATTTTTCTTTTTTTAAATATTTTAAAAAATGATCCCTGGGTACCATGCTCCTATTTTTCAGGTGTGCTGTATATGTAGTCTGTTTTTTTTTTTTTTTTTTTTGGGGCGGGGGGGGGGGGGGAGTTACAGGCACGTAAACAAGTAAAGCTTTTCCTTTTCTCCGAAACCCCCTTTTAAAAGGTCATGGGACAACTGCCCTCGCATGACCCAACTTCTCCTTATTTGCACCCAAACTAAATGGAACCCACATAGCATATCCTGTATATATGCCCCAAATGTCAAAAAATTCATAGCATATGATAGGATTGAGTTGCAGGAAGTTATTTTAGTCACAAGCAAGATATTCTATCAAAAAGGGAAAAAAATTTAAAACCTTAATTCCAAAAAAAGGTATGTTTTAAAGTACCTTTGGAAATTTTGCAGTAACCCCCTTGTAACCCCCAAAAACGGGAAAACATTTCTCGGGATACATTTTGCAGGTCACGAAATATTGGTTCAGAGTGCAAACTTATTTTTTGGGTTTTGGGAAAGTTGGTTAAAAGGAAATATTAGGGTGGTGTCTACCAGTTAGCTTAACAAAACTGAAATTCCCAAATTTCTATCGGTTTCCCAGGGAATTTCAGCCAAGGGGCCCTGAAAATAATGCCCAGACAACATCCAAAACCTGGGACAAAAACCTTTGGACTCTAAACTACTCTTCCTTTGACCGGGAAAAAATGTACCCCCAGAATAACCCTTTTACCCTGTCCTGGACTTCAGACATTATGAAAAAGTGCCAAACTGATCTGAACTGATACCTATTTTTGGAATCCTTTTACTTCTTGCAATTTAATCCTATTATGTGCTACATACAAAAGCATAGACTAGTACAGTTAAAGAAAACAAAAACCCTTTTCCCTTAAAGCCCCCCTTGGCCTTTGGGTTGCTTTTGGGGTTTACAAAGAATCTTATTGTATAAGACCCCATTCACATCTCATTTTAACACACACACACACACTCCCCCCTTGCTTGTAGTTTTCCCTTTGGGGTACTGAAAAACTATTTCTCCCCAGTTTATATAATGAAAAACCATATAGTTGTATGGGGGAAAAAACAGTAGTTTTTTGGATGTGTTTTTTTCCATTGGGAATAAAAATGGAGTAGACCACATGTTTGTGTCCAATAGAGAAACCTAGGACAATTGATAAACAGGGAAACCCCCAGTCAAATTTTAGGACTTTTTGCCCCTAAAAGAACTAAGGGGTTCCCCGCTGTAAAAGAAAAAAGGTTTACATATTTTTTGGTATCCCTAAGTAAAGATGTAAAGAAGCCCTCAGGCTTTCCAAATTGGGAAAAGTTTTCCCTAGATTTGTATCGGGAAAAATTTAAATAAAATATCTAAAAAAATATAAAGAAGAAATTTAAAACAAACCCTTTATATGATTACCCCCCGGTTCCACACCTTTTTCCCAACCCGAAATTTTCCCGAGGGGTTTGGCGCTCGTTTTTCCCGGTTTTGAATGGGGGCCCCCGGGGGGGGGGGCCCGCCGGCCCCAAACTTTTTTTACCCCCCCCGGCCCCCAAAAAAGGGGAAAAAAAAAAAAGGAAAAAAAAAAAAAAAACCCTTTCCCCCCCTTTCCAACCCCCTGTTTGCGCCAAAAATAATGTGGCATTTTTTTTTCTCCCCCCCCCCCCGGAAATTTCGCCGACCCCAAAAAGGGAGCGACGGAACCCCACTTTTCCCCTCTATGAGAACGGGGGGATTACCGTAATTACGGGCGACGGATTGGGGGCCGTACTGCGCGAAAAGTTGGGCCGCCAATCCCACCGAAATAAGCTGTTTTGGAACGGCCCCTTAGACAACAATGTCCCCAAATTTTTAATGCATAGATTTTGGCTAAAATTTATTAAAAACTTTTTGTCACTTCTCACAAGTGTGTAATTGTCCTGGTTTTTGATTTCTGGTGGTGCAGAACTGAGACATTAGATTGACCACTTTGTAGAAGTTGAGTCTTGGACTTTTAAAAGGAAAATTTAATTCCACCCTATAATTTAGTGTTCCCCTCTTAGCAAAAAGGGCTTGGGGTTGTTCACACAACTTTTTGACCCTTTTTTTAGGGATACGTTTTTTAAAAAAAGGGAAAAGCCATCCGGAAAGGAATCTGAAAAACGCAAATTTGATACTTTTTTTGGGATCCGATTGTATGCTTTTTCACTTGCGTTTTACAGATCCTTTTTCCCGGGAAAACGTTTTGAGAAAAAAAAAAACTTCCACCCATCCCCCTGACACCTCCCCTTTTCCACCGCCAATCCCCTCCGTCCCCAAAAATGTCTTTTTGCATGCTTTCAGGTGCAAAGTGGAGCTGATGCGTCCCCGGGAAGTGTGGAGCGTTTTGGACAGATGCCAAAAGCGGGAATCCCTTATTTTTCCCATGGGCTTTCACTTGCGTAAGCCGCAAAAAGAAATTAAAATGTCAATTCTTAAAGGATGCGAAAAGCCAGGGGGCAGGAAAAGCTCTCAAAAAAGCTTTGCCGATCTCCCCTGGAACAGCGTTGCGCTTTTGCCATTGAAAAGCAATGTTAATCACACTGACAAATTTTTAGATCCGTTTTTTCGGATCCGTAAAAGGGTCACAAAAACCGGGGTTGGGAAAATTTCCCTTAAATTTTGGGGGCATTTGGGTTTTGTATGGGGGCATCCCCCTAGCCCTATACAATTCAGATTAAATGTTCATTTTTGGGTTTTTAATTTTTTTACATTTTATTGTAAACCCTGCGGCCTTTTGTAGCGCCAAAAATTTAATGGTAGTTTGTTTTTTCCCTTTTTTTGGGGGGAGGGGCCCATTTGAGTAGCTTAACAGTGCAACCTTCAAGCAGCTTAGACCAGGTTTACATGTTGCACTTGCAAGATAGTGCCGGTTTTCCCATTTGACCCCGGCTATAAAGGGGGTTTGCTTGCCCGGGAAGGGGTTGGGGTGCATTGCAGTTGTCCCCCACAATTAAAAATAGAAGAAACGCAATGATGTAAAAAACACATCTGACAAAAAACAAAAGACTAAAACCCAGTCTCAGCAATCCTTGTGGTCCAAGCCTTCCACTCCTTTAGGATTTAGTGATTGGCCCCCTTTGGTTTTTTTTATATGGCTTTTAGGTGGTCAAAAAGCTTTCACCTTTTTAATACACAAGGGAACCAAAAATCCTAAACCATTTTCAATTTTGGTTTTGGGGGAACTGTATTTCTACCAATTTCCCGGGATTTTCGAGGTGGTTTCCAGGAGGTTTAAATAACCCTCCCCCCTCCTTTTAATTTTTTTGGGCCCTATTTTCCCCTTTAATTTTTGTTAAAATTGAAAAAACCCCCTTTTAAATTTAAATAAGAAATCTTAGGGGGCCAACCCCATTTTTGGGGGTTCCAATTTTAGTCTTTGGTCCACCCCAATTTTGACCCAAAAAATTGTCTTCAAATTTTAAAATCCGCTTCAAGTAGTTTCTTTATTAGTGGTTGCACATTGACCAGGGTAATATCATGACTATTAGTAAGTAAACTGCTTGAAGCGGATTTTAATTTAAACACACAATGTGAACTCTTCTTGGGCTGCTGTGTGAACCCACCGGAAAGGTCTATATTCTGTTAGGCTAGGTTCACACGGCTTAACTGCGGGGCGTAATTTCGCCCCGCAATTCCGCCGTGTGGACGTGAGCGGGGGGCCGGCCCTTCGCCGGCCCATAGACCATCACTAGCTACCGCCGCGTATACGCCTCTATAAAGTGGACATTCAATTATCTCCCGCCGGGGCCGGGGAGAGGTGAGTACTAATCCACATCAGTTCTCTATGAGAACTGTGGATTACCGTAATGAATGGGCCGTTTTCGGCCCGTAATTACGGACCGAAATCCGGCCCATTTTAAGCCGTGTGAACATGGCCTTAATGTTACAAAGGAGAGAAGCGGCAGGAAAGATGAAATATTTCTCACTTGTAGAGGGAGCATTTCACCTAACACAAAGATGATTATAGTTCATATAATACCTCAAATGTTACTTTGCTGTAAATGTGTGTTAGTTAAAAAGCATAGCTGTAGTTTTGCAATCATGTGGATGTGAAAGTTTACATTTCTATAAAGGTGATTATTCAAACGATGCTCCTAATTTTAATGTGAAAAAATGGGTTCTTGAAAGGTTAAACACTGCACCTGTATAGATTTATTTTTATAATGCATAGTTGTCTTTTTCATTATCAGGTTCATAATCTTCCATATGGATTTTAAAGGAGCTAAAAAAAGATCAACATTTATCATAATATCTTGGTCCATTCCATTTCAGACTGTAATAGAAAAATAAAGTATCTTTTATATTCCCTTCCTGTAGTAGGTTTTTTTTTTTTTTTTTAACAAGGCATCTCTTCTATTGCACCTTTTCATCCATGTACCAGAATAGGCTTTGTATAAGACCCATATGCTGCCTGAACTACTTTCACCGAGAGAACCTTGGTCTAGTTTGGATATCAGTACAGCTTATCTCTCCACCTCCAGTTACCCCTGTTTCCCTGAAAATAAGACACAGTGCATTTTTTTGATGCAATTCAGAGTGTCTGCTTATAGTGCTGATGTTTGTGATGACAATCACTACAGTATATTACTACAGTTGATTTTTTGTTCAACAATAAATGTGAATTCTTGCTCATGGAAAAATAAAAAACATCACCAGGAAATAAGTCTTAGCTCGTTTTAAGGAGACAAAAATTAATAGAAAGACTCTGTCGGTATAAGAGCGGGGTGACAAGACGAGGTGGTATATGGGAGAGGCTAAGGTGGGTTGTGCGCAAGAGAGAGTCGATGTATGGGGGTGTAGAGAATGGGTGGCCGTTTTAGTACTTTGGGGGCTTTAGGCAGAGTAGTAGAGGGATCTTGGCTGACATAAAAAAAAAAAAATACCGCTGGGGGGGGGGGGAGGCACCATCTCGTCGTGTTTGTGTCTGGCTAGACGTGTTGGCAGCCAGGCGGTGAGACCGTGGTGACGGGCTTACCACCCAATTATTGCCCCTGAGAATCGTATCCACTCAGCGCCCTCGCTCCTTCCTCACACATGTATTCATCACACACGCTCCTTTCCCCTTTTTCAAATACCACAAACCACCTCTCACATATTGCTGCACAAACGCTGCTCATATCACTCATCACTGAACCATCTGCTTATCTTTCTTTCTCCTGCTTCTGCTGCAGGTGACATTTCTCCTAACCCCGGCCCATCCTCCATTACTGCCTCATCATCCCCACCTCCTCCCATAAAACCCTGGCTAACCTAATTGATATTCGCTGTACTCTCTTTTCATCCCTTTGAAATGTGCTCTGGTGGAACGCCCGATCCGTCTGAAACCAAACTCACTGCTGTTCATGCCCTTTTTTCCTCCAACCCCCCTCAATTTTTGCAAAGCCCTCACAGAAAAAAGGTCCACCCAAATTTGACACCGTTTCCCCTTTTCCGCTCTCACCAATGGGGGCCTAAATTTCCCCCCCCACCCCCTAACCCTTGAGAATCGGGCCCGGGGTGGAGGATTTTGGCATACTTTTTCCCCCCACTTTGCATTTAAACCATTTCCTCTTCCTCCTGCCCCTCACTCATTTTCCACCTTTGGGGTCCCCCACCCTCAGAACTCTTTCGGGCCATTTTCCCCTCAGTTCGGGGTTGTTTTACAGCCCATCCCGGGCTCCCCCCCCCTATTTTCGGGATTTTTTTTGCTCCCGGGGCTCCCTCATTTCCTCTCACTGAAATACCCACTCTCATCAGGGGTGACTTTACTTCCCTATTGATGCCCCCATGTCTCCCCTGTCTCTCGGGTTCCTTTTCACAAACCCCTTTCTTTTTGGGCCCTCTCGCATTTTTTACTAACTCTCCCCCCACAAGGAGGGAACTTTTCTGGATTGGTTTTTTTGTAATTTCCTCAATCCCCTAACTTTAAAAAAATTATCCTTAAAAATCTCTCTGATCAAAAATTCTTTTTTCCCCTTTAACTTTTACAATTCTCCCCCATCTCTGGACACACCTGCCCTTTCCCCCCTTCAGAAATACCCCACCCCATGAACATCAGGAATTAACAGACCCCTTTAAAGGGTCCCATCCCCCCAATCTCCCCTCTCCGCCCTGACCTGGATCCAAAAAATATAATGAAACTTTCCACCAACCCGGACACTTTGGAACTCCTCCCCAACCGCCCCAAACCAGAGCCCAAAACCCCACGCCAGGGCCACACCCCTCAGACTCGCCACCCTGCAGCGTTTGTTCCTGATGTGGGGGAGCGTCTGGGAGGAATTTCAAAAGGGTTTCCTGCAGACTTTCCCCAACTAAAAATTTTTTTGCTCGGGTTTTTTCAAACTCCCCTTAAAAAGGGGCCCCAAACAAAAAAATTTAAACCCCCCTCTTCGAAACCTTACAAAAACCCAACCCTAAACGCCTTTTTTTGGACCCCACCCCACTCCCTTTTGGGCCAAAAGCCCCGGGCCCCGGTCTCTGACCCTCCCATGCTGAAGCCCTTGGCCCCCTCACTTAAAGAGAAAATTGACAAAAACCCCGGAAAAACATCTCTTTCTAAAACCCCCAAGCAGCAGCCATTGGTTTCCCCCCCCGAAACATCCCCAGCCTACTTTTACTCTTAAACCCCCGAAAAGAAGTGCCCCAGGCTTCTGCTGTTGAAACGCCCCACCCCCCTGCTCTAGTGCCCCCAATCCCTCCCCCCCCTTTCCCCATTTCTATTTCCCCCAGCTATCATCTCCAAAATAATTTGCAATCTGTAACCTCTCTCTCTCCACTGGGATTTTCCCATCTTTTTTTTAAACATTGCTGTTATAACTCCCTTACTAAAAAAAGGCCCTCTCGGGACCCCCTGCCTTTTAACTCCGACCAGTCTTAACCTCCCCTTATCTCCAAACTTCTGGAACGTTGGGTTCCTACTCCCCGCCTAACCCGCTATTTCCCCCCGCTAACTCTCTTTTTTGCCCCTTTTCAATCGGGTTTCCGCACCCTACACTCCCGGAAACTCTCTAATAAAGTCTCCAATGATCCCCTCACTGCAAAAATCTCAGGGTAATACTCATTTTTCTTTTCTGGATCTCTCTAAAGGTTTGACACTGTTGATCACCAACTTCCCCCTCAGCATGCTCCCAGCCCCCTTTGGGCCCCCCCCAGGAAAACCGCTCCCCTTTTGGGTTCTAATCTTACCTTTCTAACCCCCTCCTTCGTGTCTCATTTAAAAGGTTCTCCCTCCTCCCCTCCCCCTCTTGTGTGGGGTTCCCTCAGGGATCCTTCTTGGCCCCTCTCCTCTTCTCAATTTTATACAGCCCCCTTGGAAAAAAACCTTTCAGCAGATTTGGGGTTTCCCAGTCCCATCTCTACCTATGAAAACCCAATTTTTACCCCTCCCCAAAGACTTTCCTTTCCTGTTTGCTACAAAACATAGGACTCCCTGTCTGCTGTCTCTGACATCTTTCCTTCCTTTTTTTAAAACTTAAACCTCCAAAAACTGAACTTCAGTAAACCCCAAACCTTTCCTACAAAACAGACCTTCCCCGGCCCTTTCTGTCTCAGTGTGTGGCACCACCATAACTCCTAGGCAGCAGGGCCCCCTGTCCTTGGGGGTTTTACTAGATTCCCATCTGTCTTTCACCCCTTTTATTCCCCTTTCCCTTCCTTTCACCTGCACCTCAAAAACTTTTCCCGCTCCGTCCGGTTTTTTCACTGTGGAAACCAACCAAAATTTCAAAAGTTTGCTCTTATTCATTTCGTTTTCGACTACTGTAACTCCTTGCCCCATCGGTCTCCCTTGTTTCAAAACTCTCCCCCCCCTCCAGGGCTGTTCCCGAAAGCAGCAGCCGGCTTGTCTTTTTTCCCCCCGCTAACTGATGCCCCTCCCCGTGTCGTCACTGCAATGGTTGCCTATCCCGTACAGGAACAACATAAACTCCCTCACTCTCACTCATAAAAACTCTCCACAACCCCTGCTCCCCCCTACATCTCCCCCTCATTTTCTGCACCACCCCACCCGCCTCTTCCCCCTCTGCTTTTTTTATAACAGGTTTTCACTCTTTAAACATTCCCAAAACCCCCCATGCCCGTCTCCAAGACTTCACACGGGGCGGCACCAGTTCTCGGGAAAAAGCTACCCGGGGGGCGATCAGGCACACCAAACTCCCATATCTTTAAAAGGGCCCCGGAGGAAAACAACTTTTCACCCCTGGGCCCACCAGGAAACCCTAATGCTAACACCCCCCCCCCCTCCCCCCACACTTTCCCCAGCGCATCATTCATTTTCAAAACTTTTAAATGTAATTTGATGTATATAGATGTGGCAGGTTCATTCCCAATTCCCATTTTAAAACAACCCCATATTTTTTGTCACTGGGTGGGCCATTGTTTAAAACTAGTACTTTTGCCCTTTGTCTCTCCCTACACCCCAAAAGGTTTAAACTCTTGCGAGGGAGGGCCCCCCACAAAACCTTTTTGTCTCATCTGTAATACTTTTAAAGTGGGAATTTTCTGTACCCTTTCCCTCCAAATTGTAAAGTGCCCGCGGAATATGTTGGGGCTTAAATAAAAATTATTATTAAATTAAAAATTTTTTAGTCTTAGGCCCGGTTTTAAAATCTGTGTTGGAGGTTGTTTTCAAAGTTTCAATTGCAGTTTCTGTTGAAAAAATAGGGAAAAAAAAGTGCAGCCCCGCACCTCCTTTTTTTCAGCTTTAAAAAGGGTGGACATTTTGAAAGAAACCCACTGTAATCAATGGGCTGTATCATGTGATAGATACGGCACCACTGGTTTCATTCTTTTTGTTCATATGACAGAATAGAAAAATGGAAATAACCAAACAGGTGTGGTCCTGGCCTTATTCTACTTTATTACTCATTTTAAAAGGGCCCTTAGTGGGCCCGGGGCGGGTTTTACAATTTAAAGGGGGGGTTACTTTCATAACATATTTTAAAAAGTACCAAAGGTGACAATAAATTTCCAAAATTTTGGGCCAGAAGGAAGAGGACCCTGGGCCCCCCAAGGGCAATTACAACTCCCAAAAAGGGGGAAAAGACAGAAGGGAAAAGGCAACATGTTTTTGGGGTGTAGGCAGGAGGGGTTATTGTAGGTGATGGACTATCCTGAAGAGATCGGTTTTCAGGTTGCTTTGCAGGCTAGTGAAAGAGTAGGAGAGTCTGGTGTGTTGGGGCAGTAAGTTTCAAAGTATGGGGGAAGCACAGGAGAGGTCTTGGAGACAGTGGTGGGAGGGGTGAAAAAAAGGAGGGAAAAGAGAAGGGCCTGTGAAGGGGGGGTAAATTTCTTAATGAAAAAAACTTTTAAAGGGGGGTTTATCGTTTTACTCTCCGGCTGTTTCGCTAAATTTTTTTTTCAGATTTAGGGTTTGGAAAACCAGGGGCGTGCTTCCTCTGACAAAGGGGTGCTCCCCCCTCAAAAACTGTGACTCATTTTTGGGTTTTAAGCAGGGGCTGCAGAGGGTTTTCTGGGTAAAAAAGCTCGTAGCCTCCTGCATGCTTATGGGCCCGCAGCCCCTTTAGGCCCCACAACTCCGCAAAACACCTTTTTTTTTATTCTTTTTTTCACACAAATTACACTGAAGGGGGCCCCGCTTTTAACTTCTGTTTTTAATGGTATTTAAAACCCCATTGTACTGACAACAAAGGGAGAGACCTTTACTCAAAAAAACAAGGGCAAAAGTCACTTCAAGTAAAGATCTTTTGCTTGCTGTAGTGACATGGTTTAGTTTAAAAAAAGTGGGGGGGAGAAGCCCAAAACAGCTTTGAGAAAAAGAACCCTTTAAACCCCTTTAAAATGACTTGGGCTGATGGTTTCAACGGGGTAGAGTGTTTGGGTTTTTTTAAAGAAGGGGGTTTTGGGGTTCCGTCCCTTCATAGGGTATATTTTCCCCCCCCCCCCTAAAATTCTACACATATGTAGAGAGCCTAAAAAAAAATATGTCAAAAAACTTAAAGATTATATTTCACATACATAGCTCCCCAAAATCATGTCTCATCCCTGAGAGTATATGCATTGTATCACATATGTTGGAAGTGCTTGGTGTGACTGTGAGGATGGGACACTATATAGGGGAGCTTTGTGTGTGTGTGTGTGTGTATATATATATAAAATTATAGATGTCTACACATATATTTTCATATATTACATATGTGTACAATTTATAAAAGTAAAAAAAACGATGGGGACTTGAACTCCCAAATGCTGTCTGCCAAGCTGATCACCTATGCACTGCACTAAACAAGCAGCTCATACAGACACCGTGTTGAATCCTTATCTTATACACTACAGATGATGACGTCATAAGGAGGCGAGGCTTGCATTCGATCTGAGGAACAGAATGCCTTCTTTTCAAAGTTCAAACTGAACCTGTGAGGAGGTGAATCAACCTCTTGGCAAAAGCCCTTTAAACAGGCAGTAATTCCCCAGATAAATCACCATTGAGCTGAGATTTTACATAGAGCCAGCAGACTCTGGTTTCACTATCGATTTTAACAGCTCAGAGGGGAGAAAAACACAGAGTGTGCAGGCACCAATCACAGTGCAGGGGGCGTGGTCAGACGTTTCCTGTCTGGGGGGCAAAACCAACAGGCTGAATGAAATGTCAGCCAGCCAATCACAGTGCAGGGGGCGTGTCTAGGGCACAGGAATCGACCCCGGGCGTTCTGACCAGCAACAGCAGAAATAGAAGACAGATTACAGCGAAGCTGATATCTCCCTAAACCAAGTGACTGAGGTAATGCAACCCAATTACAAAAGTGCTTATTTTTACTGTCCCCATAATCTGAGACATGATCTTTGTAACGATAAAACCCCTTTAACCTCTTACCGACATTTGACGTACCCATACGTCAAGGTTGGGTAGGGGTTCCCGCAAATTGACATATGGGTACGTCATGGCGACCTTGCGCGCTCACAGGCGGAGCGCGCAAGATCGCGGCAGGGAAAACCAGCGGTATATTACCGCTGGCATCATGCCGCATTCCCCACGGCCGGAGTGAGCTCCGGCCGCGGGGGATTAACCCCTCGATATCGCAGCTGCGGGCTGAGCTCCTGCTGCCCGCGATCCCGGCGCTACTGATCTCCTACCAGACAGCCGGAAGCTGATGACAGCATCCGGGTTGTCTGGTGACGTCACGATCCCACAATGCATTTGGGGGCACGTGGCTGACAGGTTGCCCCTGGAGACTTGTATACAGCTATGTGCTGAAACTCCTATTGTATGAACGATCTGACGATCGTTCATACACTAACCCCCCCCTGGGGAAAAAATGGGGAAAAAAATAAAAAAAAAAAAGTAAAAAAAAAAAAATAAACAAAGTAACCCATATTTTTGGTATCGCCACGTGCGTAACGACCCACCCTATAAATCTGTCATATTAATTAACCCGTACAGTGAACGCCGTAAAAAAACAACAACCAAAAAACAGTCACAGAATTGGGATTTTTGGTCATCCCGCAGCATATAAAATGGAGTAAAAAGTTATCAAAAACTCATATCAACATCAAAGTGGTGCCAATTAAAACGTCCGTTCATCCAGCAAAAAAAAAAGTCCTTACACAGCTCTGTATATGGAAGAATTAAAAAGTTATGGCTATCAGAAGATAGTGATGCATAAATATTGTTTTACACAATAAAAACAATTTAAAAAAAAAAAATTGTGCTTCCATATAAAAAAACATAAATTGGGTATCACCGTAATCGTCTCAACCCACAGAGTAAAACTAACTTGTCACGGATATTGCACGGTGAGCGCTAATAAAAATAAAAAACACTGCTAGGATTGCAGTATTTTCTTCACCCTACCTTCCAAAAAAGCGGATTTAAAATCAATCATAAAGTCTTGTCCCCCCCAAAAATGATACCAATAAAAACGTCAACTCATCCCGGGAAAAAAAGCAAGCCCCTATACAACTCCGTAAACAGAAAAATAAAAAAGTTATGGGGTCTCAACTGTGGCCGATGCAAAAACGTGTTTTTCTTTTCCGAATAAAGTGTTTTTAAATTTTGTTAAAAGCAGTAAAACATTTAAAAAAATATACAAATTTGGTATCGCTGTAATCGTATCAACCAGCTAAGTAAAACTAGCATGTCATTTATGCCGCACAGTGACCGCTGTTAAAAAATAAAAATAAAAAACCCTACCAGGATTGCTGTATTTTGTTCAAAATGCCTCACAAAAACCTTAATAAAAAGTGATCAAAGCATCATATGCCCCCCGTAATGGTACCAATAAAAACATCAACTCATCTTGCAAAAAACAAGCCCACAATCAGCTCCATGTACAAAAAATTAAAAAAGTTATGGCTGTCAGAATAGAACAACATAAAAACACAACTTTTTATGAACTCACTTCTATTGTGTAAAAGTAATAAAACATAAAAAACTATATAAAATTTATATCATTGTAATTGTACCGACCCCCATAGTAAAGTTATCCCATCATTTATCCCGTATGGCGAATACTGTAAAAATGAAGCCCAAAAACAATGGCGAAAAGCGTTCCCCCCCCCCACCCCCCCATTTTCATAACCCAAAAAAAACTACGGAACAATTGTGCGCCCAAAATGTAAAATACACCCCTAGATGAGATCCCTGAAGGATGCTGAATCCAAAATGGGGCAACTTTTGGAAGGTTTCACCTGTTCTAGTACTTTGGGGGCTTTGCAGATGCGACATGGACCCACAAAGCCAAAAAACACTCCCTCCCTTGTACACCCTGCCATGCGCCAAAACGGCAGTTTACACCCACATGTAGGGTATTGCCGAACTTGGAAGAAATTGCGTAACACAATTTGGGGTGCTTTTTTTCCAGGATTCCTTGTAAAAATTAAACATTTTCAGCTAAAATTGCAGATTATTTGAAAAAAAATTTTTTCTATTTTCAGAGCCGAACGCTAAAAAAAATATGTGAAACACCTGTGGGGTCGATATACTCACTGCATCTCTGGATATATTCCGTAAAGGGTGTAGTTTCCAATATGTGGTCTTTTAGGGGAGTTTATTAGGTTTTGGCACCTTAGGGTGTCCGCAAACCTAAAATGGCGCCTAAATAAAATTGAAGAAAATAACCCCAATTTCGGTAGTGCACCCCTTTTTTCTGAGGCTTTTTTTTGACCAAATAGCGCCAAAAAGGGCCCCACATAGGGATATCTCTGAAACGTCAGAATTAAGGAATCAATACAACGCATTTCCTGGGTAAAATCTCTTTTTTCCAGTAAATAATAAAAAAAATTTTAAAAACTGAAAAAAAAATTACATTTGAAATTTAAACCTCCATTTGTTTTAAATTTTTGTAAAAATATCAAATGGTCAACAAATTTTTAAAAACTTTTTTAAAAACATTAAGGGTGTATTTCTTAGATGGGGTTTTATTCGGGTTTTTAACGCAGACCCCACAAAGTACATCAAAACTTGACGTCCCAAAAAAACCCTTTTCAATTTTTCTTGAAAAATGGAAAAATTATTTCTATTTTTCAAACCCCCTTTAAGTGTAAAAAAAAAAAAAAAAAAAAAAATTTTTAAAATTAAAAAAACATGGAAAAGGAATGCTATTTTAAAAACATTTTGAGTGGAATAACTATCTTTTACGCAGAAATTTTTAAAAATTAAAAATTTTTTGCAAATTTTCATGTATTTTTTCACAAAAAAGGACTTTTGAACCAAAAAGTATTACTAACTTAAAGAAATGTGTCACAAAAAACAATCCTGAATCATTTGGATAGGTAAAAAGGCAAAAATTATTCTCACATAAAGTGCACTCAGATTTTAAAACCAGGGCTCTGTCAGGAAGGCCAAAACTGGCTACGGCTTTAATGGGTTAAAGTCCAAGTGACTGTTTTCTAAGGTTAGAAGAATGGGGCTGCTTCCAGATATAGTGCCCCTTTAATCTGTGTGCGGTGTCCGATTGAAGTTTTGGGTAAATAAAACTTTAAAAGGGGTTATCTTCTAATTCTTCTGCAGTCTGTTGTGTAACTGAATTAGTCCCACTCTTTTCTTACCCTTCGGTACTCTAAAAATCCATCTAGAAATCCAGATATCCAACACCTACCAGCAAGGTATAACCTGCAAAGCAAATGTATTGGAAGTAAGTAGAGCATACACGTAAATACATAGCAACCAGAGCCGTAATTTGAAGCTCCTTGGCCCTAATGCAAAAAAGTGAAATGCGCTCCCCCCCCCCCCCCCAGCTATCGTGCCATTTACAACAGTGGTATCTCATTATGTTGTAGAAGGAATTTTGGGCCCCCTCAGGTTGCAGGGCCGGTAGCGACTGCTACTTCTGCACCCTCCATAGATACGCTTATGATAGCAACCAAACTACATACAAATATATGTACTTAGACCACCCTCCACTGCCTGTTATCTAGACCCTCTTTCTCCATGTCGAAGGCCTTCCCCTTTTGTCTGATAAAGTGAGGAGGTTGCTGAGAAGATATGATGAAGTTAACCATACTGGCTGACCATGCCACTTTTCCTGCAAATTCCAACCCATACTATTTCATGAAGCCGGTTGCTGGCATGACCCTGGTGCAGCAGCACATGGAAAACACACACAAAAAGGAATCTTATCCTAAGGCCATGTTCACACGGCCATCTGCGGGACGTAATTCAGTCCGTAATTACGCGCCGGAGTGCACAAATTACGGGCTGAATCCGTCCCAGTCATTACGGTAATCCACAGTTCTCATAGAGAACTATGGATTACGTCTCCTCTCCCTGCTCAGCGAATACGCCGAGGGGGGGAGATAATTCACATGTCACTTTCTAGCGGCGTATACGCGCCGCTAGCAGTGATTCTCTATGGGCCGGTGAGGCGCCGGCCCCCCGCTAACTCCCCCGCTCCCGCCACGCCCCCGGCCACACGGCATAACTGCGGGGCGTAATTACATTGACATGATTGAGTAAATATTTGTTTTCTCTGTGAAATAAATCTGAAACTTATTCTCTTATAACGGTGGTGTTCCTCTGTTATTGCAATAGGTAATGAACCAGCTTGTAGACTTTCTCCAAAATAATGCTCTTGCAGGGCTTCTTATAAACATCCAAATTTATTACATGAAAATCGTGTTAAAAGATCACAGCAGTTATGCTGTATACAAACGAGAGACTCCCAGTGCAAGCTTGATCGTGCAGGTTAGCAGACCGACGCGTTTCGGGTCACATGACCCGTACTCATGTACTATATCTTAACTTTAGAATGCACATGTCCCACTCTTCTGTGTTTCAGTACTTTTTGCACAACTTGCTGATCTCTAACAAGAATCTTAATGGCAAAATTCACAACAGGTGTTTGATCCCTTAATCGCCTAAGAAATTTTTGGGATCAGTTTGAATTGGGATTCAAGTATTCCTCCTCCTCATGCTGCTCACATTTTGTCATCATGAGACCAAGACAACACGTTACAATTGATTAAAAGTACCTTGTCATTGTGAGGCTTCAAGCAGGATGTTTTCAGATGGAAGTGACCATTGAGCTTAGTGTCATCAGCAGATTACAACAGAGAAACTGGAAGCATCACAAAAAGGCAAAGAAGTGGACGTCCTTTGGCTACATCACACACTGATGACCGCTTATGTTCCTTGAATGCAATTGCTACTGCATCTTACCAGATACATCTTGTGGACTTTATCATCCTCAAGAAATGGTGAGATATTTACAAGAATTGTTCTATGGGAAATTTAGGGTGTAAGTACTGTACGGAGTGGCGATATAATTTTTTTTAGAGTGACAACATGAGGATGCAAAAAAAAAAGTGGTTTTTTTTTTTGCAATTTTTTTTGCATGGGGGCTTCCACACACATCAGCCATAACATGAAAACAGCTTCTCCTCATTAATGTCTAGGGAAGTTCCAAATATAACTGAGCACACTTGCTTGGCTAAATTTGGAACTTCAATAGAGTGGCCATCTCCCTATTCTCTGAAGTCGGCTCATAGGGAGCTACAAGTTGGCCACATAAGGGATTTTACCAGATGGCAAATCCCTTTGAGATGTAGAATGGATGTCCACATACTTTTTGAATTATACTGTAGCTGTAGGAAACCAATCTGAACGTACAGCTAAAACTTTACTTTTATTATATATACTTAAACCAATATAATATGATTTATAGAAACACATATATAGTATCAAATTGCTTCCATAGAAATATCCACAACAGTTAATCATAAGCCAGCGAGGTAGGTCTATACTTAATTATGCCGGATTATATATTCTATAATAAAACCAGCATACTCATGTGACCAGATTGGATGCACACAGTTTGATTTATGTGAAAAAACATACATTAAAATTGATATAGCAGGAAAAAAGGCCCGTTATTTTCTCTAAATGCACCTAATGGTCCCTATCACCCCACTTAAACCAACAAGCGCCTCTCTTTTGAAAAGAGCCCCAGTTCGGGCCCTCTCAACAAAATTTGGGGAGTTTTTATAATGGGGTTTCTTTTAAAAGAATCTCATTTGGATTTACCTTTTTTGGAATTTCTTTTTACCCCCCAAAGCCAACCCGGGGGTCCCCGGGGAAAACTCCTGACTTCCGCACGGCGTTTTAACCAAAAGCCACGCCCCCCAGGTTTAGCAGCTGCACCAAATCGGGGGCAGCCCTTCCGGTTTTCAGGGAGAAGGCAAAGGGGGGATAGTTTTCCCTTTTTACCTTCTCCCTTTGGTTTTGTAAATTGCTCCCCTGAAACTGTAAAATACATAACCCTAAGGAAAATCGCAGGGGGGGATGGGCCCCATCACTTTTCCCCCGGGCGCGAAAGCTGAAAGGTTACGCGACGCTGGGTCTCCTCGTTCGGCAAAACCTCTGGCTAAATGGGGGCGGTATGGGGCATCTTTTGGGGTTATGGGGGGATCTAAATGGCTAATGGGGGGGGAAATGGGGGATCTACAAGCCTTTTTTGGGGGGGCCCCTGTGGGGGGATTTTCTTTGGGTACTTTTGGGGGGTTTTATTTGGGGGATCTACTTTGGGGCTACTTGGGGGGCCCTTTTTTTGGGGCATCTGTTTGGCTTTTGGGGGCTATTTTTGGGCCCTCTACCCAGGGTACAGGGGGGTATTAAAAGGGGGATTTTAACCAGGGTACGGGGGGGCTATATGGGGGATCTCCCGGCTACAGGGGGGGCTATGTGGGGCCTCGCCCTGGCCCCCGGGGGCTATGTGGGGCATCTCCCTGGCTTTCGAGGTTTGGGGTATGTGGCGGCATCTCCCTGGGTACATGGGGGCTTTGTGGGGGATTTTCCCCCGGCTATATGGGGCATATTACCCCGGCTTCAAGGGCATATTATTACCGGGGTACAAGGGGGGCAAAAATACACTATCTACTTTAAAATTGGGCGATATAAAATGTCATCTACAGGGGGCAAAAAACCCAATTATCTACCTACAAAGGGGTCTTAATGCCCAAACCTT
>JAODAL010013038.1:0-92875 GCA_025379985.1 Phyllomedusa bahiana
AGGGATGAACCATGCCCATTATCACCTACTAAATAGAATGTGGAATATAGGATGGGAAGCAGAAAAAAAAAGGACCACCAAAATAAAGTTTGACAAAGGGCCCCCACGCCCCAAAAGATGAAAATATTTGAGTGATTGACTGGACAAAGAATTTTCAAAAATGTGGGTAATTGTGAAGAAAATCTCATCCAAGAAGATCAAAGGAGCGATTTAAAAGCAGTAAACTGCTAATTATGTCTTGCAAGGGGACCGGAAATGTAGTAAATCGTCTCTTCCAGAATTCCTTCCGTCCATACCAAGAATATTTTCTTTGTGACCATGATACATTTTCCTGGCGCATTTCCAACTTTTAAAAAACAGTGGACATGACATCTATCCATCAATCAGTATATGCAGCATAGCAGCAGTGATTACAGAGGGGTCGGCAAAAAATCCATTGGGAACACAGACAGCACTCGAACGGGTTGAAGAAAAAATTAAAGGAATCTTTTAATACCTGATTTCTGATTTATTACTCATAAAATGTGCTCTGATTCTTATCTACATCACAACTAAGTTCCCCCCGAGAGTCACAATTTTTCTCGGTCATATTTATTAATGCTCTTTTTGACCCCAAAACCTAATACAATGCCCTCAGCCCATGGGGTTTTACTACAGTCCTGTATGCTCAAAATGTGTTAGTGCAGTGTTGCGTGATGGCGGTCATAGCGCTTCTTACAAACATGGGGGTTTAACATGTCCTTTTTTACTGTCTTACATTTTATGTGGTGTGCAGTGTTTGGGTTATGGGCCCCTTTCTCTCGTACGTGCGGTACTACATGTCCGTACTGTCTTAAATGTATTAGTGGGTGATGCAGTGATTGGGGTTATGCGCTCTCTACGTACAGTGCGGGGATTCATTCCGTATGTCTTAATGTATTAGTGAGGTGCATGCAGTGTTTGGTTGGTCTAAGCCCTCTTACTTTTAAGTGGGGTACTAAGCCTGTTGTTTAAATGTTTAGGAGTGCTTGCGTGTTGGTGGTCTTAGGCTTCTTAAGTACAGTGCGGTACTACATGTCCTGTATGCTTTTGTATATGGGTGCATGCGTGTTTGTGGTTATGGGCCTTCCAGTACGTGCGGTATACATGTCCTGTATGGCTCTTACAGTATTAGGAGGGCTGCAGTGTTTTTGGGGGGTCTATGGGCCCCTCTCACAGACAGTGCGGTACTACTTTCCCTGTATGTTTTTAAGTTTAGTGAGGTGCGAGTGATTGGGGTTATACCCTTTCTCTACATTTTTTTGGGGGTTACTACTTCCCTGTACTGCTCTTAATGAAAATTTTAGTTGGGTGCATGCAGTGATTGTTGTCTAGGACCCCCTCTCTACGCAGTGGGTATACATGCCTGTATGCTCTTACTTGTATTAGTGAGGTGCATGCAGTGATTGTGGTTTATGGGCCCCTTTACAGACAGTGCGGTATACTTCCCTGTACTGCTCTTACATGTTTGTGAGGTTTTTCAGTGATTGGGGTCTATACGCCTCTTACGTAAGTGCGGGGGGTTACTACTTTCCCTGTACTGCTCTTTTAATTAGTAGGTGCATGCAGTTTTTGGGGTCTATAGGCCTCTCTACAGTAAATGCGTAAAATGTCTTTACTGCTTTCATGTATTAGGGGGTTTGCATGCAGTGATTGGTGGTTTTTTGTTCCTTTTTTCGTACAGTGCGGTACAAAGCCCCTGTACTGTTCTTACTGTATTAGTGAGGTGCATCAGTGTTGGGGTTTATGGGCCTCTCTACGTAAAATGGGTATTAATGCCTGTACTCCCTTACTTGTATTAGTGAGGTGCAGCAGTTTTTGGTGGTTATACCCCTTTCTACAGTACATGCGGTACTACATGTTGTTGTTTCATTTTAGTGAGGTGCATGAGTGATTGGGGTTTGCGCCTCTTACGCCAGTGCGGTATAATGTCTGTCTGCTTTTACATGTTTAAGTGAGGTGCAGGGTGTTGGCGGTTATGGTTCTCTCGTACGGGGGTACAAATGTCCTGTACGCTCTTACATATATTTTTAGGTGCAGCAGTGTTGGTTAAGGAGCCCTCTTACAGTCAGTGGGTTACCTGCCTGTATGCTCTTATTTTGTTTAGTGAGGTGCATGCAGTGATTGGGTTTTGGCCCCTCTACAGTAAGTGGGTACTAATGTCCTGTATGCCTTAATGTTTGTGAGGTGCTCATGATTGGTGGTCTATCCCCCTCTCTAAGTACAGTGCGGTATAATTCTGTACTGCTTTTACTTTTTGTGGGTGAGCAGTGTTTGGGGTCATGGGCCCTTTCAGTAAAAGCGTTAAATGCCCCTGTCTGCTCTTCTGTATTAGTGAGGGCTGCAGTGATTGGGGGTCTATGCCTCTTTACAGTACAGTGCGGTAACAGTCCTGTATTTTCTTAATTTATTGTGGGTGCAGCAGTGATTGGGGTCTATAGCCTTTTACAGTAATGGGGGTTACTTGCCCTTAAATGTCTTCATTTTTAGTGAGGTGCATGCAGTGATTGGAGGTCTAAGCCCCTCTTTCAGTACAATGCAGGGGTACTAATGCCCTGTATGTTTAAATGTTTTAAAAGTGAGGGCTGCGGCCCTGGGGTCAAAACCCCTTTCTACAGTCAGTGGGGGTATCATGTCTGTACTGCCTTACATGTATTATGAGGGGCAGAGTGATTTAGTGGTTTTTTGGCCTCTTAGAAATGCGGTCTCATGTTGTACTGCTTTTTTACATGATTATGGGTGACAGTTTGGTGGTTGGCCCCCCTTTACAGCACAGGGGGGGTTTACTACAGGGCCCTTCGCCTTAAGTTTTGTTAAATGAAGGATTACTGTATATAAAAAACGCACTCTAAACTAATAAAACACTGTTGTACTGTCTATGCCAGGTGTACAATTACGCAAAAGGGTTTTTTGCGGCCCGCAAAAAGGAATGCAAAGGGGAGGGGTTTTTGAAACCCTGTCCCAAAAAAGAGTGTGTCGTTATGGTCAATGTATGTTCCAAGGTGGTTTTCACCCCCACCTCCCGCCCGTTTTGCAGGCTTTAAATTTAAACCCCTTCAGACTTAGTCCCTTTTGGTTCAAACTTGGCCCATTCTTGACACATCCTGCCTCATCTCCTAACCTGTTGTATCCTGACTGATCTCCTGTGACTATACAATACATATAACATTAAGAGGGAAAGTGTGCACCCCTTTGGGGATCTTTTATCTAATTAGCAAAGACATCCATGTGGCCCTGGAAAAATTAAACCCCAAAAGTAGACAAACCGCCAGGGTGAGATTGACAATCCACAGGGGGGTGACTATTGTGAATATGTCACCTATGTTTTCGATGATACAATCATTTAAATCTGTTGAGAGACCTATAGCTACTTTTCTAATATTTTTAGGCAACTTTGGGCCACATGTATGCACCTGTTTAGGTCTAAATCTCACTCTTTTGCCCATAATAACCTATGGGCAAAAAAGGGTTTTGACCTAAACGGTTTATAATGTGGCCCTTTGGTCCAAATGAAACATATTGTCCCTATGCGCAAATGTTTTGTTTTCCCCCAAACTTGGGGTTTCTGAGTATATCCAGCCTTGTTTGCTTTAGATATCCTAAAACCAATGAATTCTTCATAGTTGTGCATGGGGGTCCATTTTACCTTTTTCTCTTTTTCCCCAAAACGGTTTTCTAAAAAAATTGGTGAGAGTTCAAAGAATGAGACTAGTCAGATGGGAAAGCCCATCAAGAACTTTCCTCCTCCATAAATTTCCATCTCTTTTGAAGAAGAATATGACTGCACTCATAAAGTATTCTTGAGCGGGTCAAGATTTTGTTGGCCTGTTAACTAAGAAATATTTGTTTCATGTTTATCAGTCCCCTGTGCGTCTGGTCATTGTATGCGGGGACAGAGGAATCAAAAATTTAAGTGAAAAATAATTGGATTGATTGTATGAACAGAATTTGTCACAACCTCTATGTAAGAAAAGGGAAAAGGGTGAAGTCCCGAATTTAAAAAGGTTTTGGGATAAATTTAGATATATAGAAGGATAGATGAATAGATGATAATTGATAGATAGATATGAGGTTGATTGATAGATAGATATGAGTAGATGATAGGGATAGTAATATGAGATAGATATTTTGGGTTTGATGATATGATTAGATAGATAGATATGAGATAGAAGTAGATATGGATAGATAGAGTTTAAGATAAATAGAATAAAGTAGATAGAGATAGATAGTTTTGGGTAGATAGATAGATAGATAGATATGATGATATGATAATAGATATGGGATAGTGATAGATATTTTGATAGATAGTATGAGTAGATATGAAAAGTAAAAATATGAGATGATGATAGATAGTAGATAGAAGATAGTAGATGTAGATGAAGAAGACAATTGAAAGGTCCTAAAATGCGGGATCGGGGAAGGGTTTGGGGAACTTTTCTAGATGTAATTTTAAAAAGTTAAGTGCCGGGGATTTGGAGAAGGGTTGGAACATTTTGATGTAAAAATTAAAAAAAGTTATAGTGCCGGATTCTGGAAAAGGGTTGGTAAATTTTAGATGTAATAATAAAAAGTTTAGTGAGGGGATTGGAGAAGGGTTGGATAAATTTCTAGATGAAAATAAATACGAAAATTGAAAAGTTTGGGCACCCATTAATTTTAATCAATTTTTAGTTCTAAATTTTTGGGTTTTGAAAACAGCCATTTAAATTTGTTATCTAAAAACTGGGGCACAGAATATTTCCGGTTGAAATGAGGTTTTTGTATAACACAAAATGTGCATATGCATTAAAAAAAAATTTTGACGGGGAAAAAAATTGGGTCCTTTCTTTTTTTGTTTGGGATTCTCCTAACTCTTTTTACTGATTTCTAAAAGACAACATTGGTTTTGAAACCTCATGAGTTTTGAACTTATAGCCGTGATCAATGATGAAAAAAAGGTTTTTAAGGGGAAATTGCAATTTGTTTCTATTTGAATCCCCTGTGAAGGGGCTTTGGGTCCTCAAAAAAACTTAAAATGATTGAAAACAAAGATTGTTAACATGTTGTTGGGGGGAAAGGTCAAAAAGTTGTTCAGGATTTCCCTGTCAGTTTCCACTGTAGGAAATAGTAAGAAATAAAGACCACGGGGGACGTTCTTTTTAAAGCCCGAAGTGGAGGCCAAGAAAAATACCCGAAAGGCAGAGAAGAAAAAGGGTGAAAAAGGTCAAGGAAAACCCAAGACCCCCTCAAAGAGCGCAGCATCATCTTGCTGAGTGTGTCATGGATCGGTCAACATACGCACACTTTGCACAGGGAAGTGTATGGGAGGTGTGCGAAAAAAGCCGTTTCTGAAAGCGCCACAAAAAAAGAGTGCCTGGGTATGAAAAGCCATTTGGACAAAACCGTTTATTTTGGAAGAAGGTTTGGGGAGATGAAAAAAAGTTGGTATTTGGTTCAAAAAGGGTTATGCATGGCGTCCCAAAAACACGCATTCCAAGAAAAACACTTTTCTACCACTGTAAAAATTTGGTGGGGTTCATCATGTTTGGGGCTGTGTGGCCTGCCGGGGACCGGGGGGGAATCTTGTTAAAATTTAGGGCGGGATTTTAATCCCTGTCAGAGTTTTTCAGAATTAATGTACAAGAATCGTGATGAATTTGAAGTTACGCGGGGATGGATATTTCAGCAAAAAAAAAGATCCCCAAAAACCCGTCCAATTACCAGGGGATTATGGAGGAAAATTAAAAATTTGGAATGGCCATCCAGTCCCAGCCCGAAATTTATTGAACATCTGGGGAATTTTAAGGGGGGTCCATGCTCGGGACCATCAAACTTAATGAAATTGAATTGTTTTGTAAAGAGGAAAGGTCAAAAAAAACTTCATCCGGTCCCGGAATGATTAAAACTCAGGAAGGACTAGGGCTGTTTTTTGCAAAAGGAGGATCTATAAATATTTAAAAGTCCTTTTGTTGGGGTGCCCTACTTTTTTCACCGGTCAAATTTTGGGTTTAAAGCATATTGACTTTTTTTTTGTACAATAAACCTCATTTTAAACCCGGGAAAAATTTTTTGTGTCCATCGGTATTAGATATATCAAATTGAAAAAAGGCTGTGCAAAACCAAAAATTTAGAAAATAAAAAAAAGATTAAAAAATTTAGGGTGCCCAAACTTTTTATTGACTGTAACCGGTTATAGTACCCGGATTCTGGGAAGGGTGTGTCCAGGGATTTATTCTGTTGCCCGATTGGGTCGGGGGGGAAATTTTTCTCTAAAAAGAGGACAATTTGGGTTCCAAAATCATGGGGTTTTTTTTGCCCTTTTTGGATCAACACTAAGGCAAAGGCTGAACTGGGTGGGCGTCTGTTTTTTTCGTTTGTAAACTTTATAAATTTCAAATTCTTTATTTTTCCTTGAGTTTTCAAACGAAAAAAGAGGGGTTAAAGGGTTTTCCCGAGTATCCCTTAAAATTTCATGTGAAGGGCAAAGGCTGACATTTTTTCCCAAGGGGGAAAAAAGGGCAAATGGGGGGTTCCCCAAAAGAGTAAAAGGGGTTTTTTTTCCTACAGAGTCACTCTTTCCCGGCAGTTAAGGTTTCCCACTTATGGGGTTTAGGTGTTGGTGGTTCTACGTTAAAGGGTCCCCCTTTCCCCCTTTAGGGTTTTTGGCGATTTACCGTTTAAGGGCTGGGCCCCTTGCTGTTCAGGCTGTGGGCAGTTCTTTTCTTCAAAATCCCCTTCCCTTTTTTGGGGGTGGGGAGTTCTTTTGGCTTCAACCTCCCCCTTTCCCGTTCAGGGGTGGGCAATTTACAGTTCCAAACTCCCACTTTCCCGTTAGGCTGTGGGCGATTTTTCCAGCAATTTTGGCTCCCAAATTTCCCGTTCAGGTGTGAACGTTCTACAGCTTCAGGCTCTCACTTCCTGTTCAGTCTGTGAGGGGTTCTAAAGCTTCAGGCTCCCACTTCCTGTTCAGGCTCTGGGCGGCTCTACAGCTTCAGGCTTCCACTTCCTGGTCAGGCTGTTTGCGGTTCTACAGCTTCAGACTCTCACTTCCTGTTCAGACTGTGCGCGATTCTACAACTTCATGCTCCCACTTCCTGTTCAGGCAGTGGACGTTTACAGCTTCAGGTTCCCACTTTCTGTTCAGGCTGTGGACAGTTCCACAGCAGTGAATAATATTTCAGCTCTGCTTCTCTTAGCCGAGCCTGTTAAAAGGACATTGGTGACGGAGGGGTTTAAACAGCAGGGCAGAAGGCTACAGAGCTCTAAAAGGTTAAAGTTTGTCAGTAAGAAATATACACAAGGTCCTGCTCTGCTGATAAGACACAGCAGGGAGTGAAGTAACCAGACCACCAGACAACCTAAGGAAGCTTGCATACATAAGGGGATAAGAACTGCTTTAAAGGGGTTGCCTCACTACAAAGAATAGCTTTCAAAATGTAGGGAACACTGAATGAAGATGTTTTCCAAAAAATTTTGCTTTGTTCATCTTTTTTGTTAAGGAGCTACAAATGATTTTATCACTTTCTGAGGGCTTTCTAGTTTTCCAAGTGACCGACCTGTGTACTCCTTCTCCCCTGCTGTTTGTTCTATCTGATAGCAGGGAGTGATGTCATCACACAGGTCTTGGCCGGCAGTGAGAGCTTCTGTGTTATCTAATTTTTCAGACAAAAGACAGTAATTACTCTACTGAGGTCCAGCTTCTCTGGACCTCAGAGAAGGTAATTTATTTAATCTAGACTAATAAACAGAGAAGTCTGAATACAAGGAGCTCATAGCTAATTACAGACAGCTTTACCCGGAAGTGACAGAGCAAAGCACATTATTCATATGCAAACCTATGAAACTTGAGATGAGACAACCCCTTTAACCCTTACCGACATTTGTCGTACTCAACGGCAAGTCGGATAGGGTTCCCCAAATTGCCGTATGAGTACGTCAGCGTTTCTTGCGCGCTCACAGTGAGCGCGCAAAGGAAACGCAGCATTGAACCAGCTGTATATTACCCCTGAAATCATCCGCATCCCTCCACGGGGCCGGAGTTTAGGCTCTGGCGCAGGGGATTAACCCCCCGAAAGTCGCGACATCGGGTCGCGGGGGCTCGCAGTGCGGGCGGCAGGAGTGAGCTCATGCTGCCCGCGGGTCCCGGCGCAGTAACGGCGCTCAGCGCCGCTACTGATCTCCTACCCCGGGCAGCCCGGACGCTGAATGACAGCATCTGGGTTGTCTGGTGACGTCACGATGCCCACAATGCATTGTGGGCAGCGTGACAGACAGTTGACATGGAGACCAGCATACGCTACAAGCTGTATGCTGATCCTCCTATTGCATGAACGATCTGACGACGTTCATGCAATTCCCCCCTGGGGAAAAGTGAAAAAAGTGTGAAAAAAGTAAAAAAAAAGTGTAAAAAAGTAAAACACAAACACAAAAAATAAATAAAAACATGTACATCGCCCTTTTCCCTTTCAAAGGCAATCGTCCCAAAAAAGATCAAAAATAAAAAGTACCCATATTTGGTATCGCCGCGTGCGTAACGACCCACCCTATAAATCTGTCATGTTAATTAACCCATACCGTGAACACCGTAAAAAAAAAACCCAAAAAACAATCACAAATTGCAATTTTTGTTCATCCTGCGCACATAAAATGGAGTAAAAAGTCTCAAAAAACTCATATCAACATTAAAGTGATGCCAATTAAAACGTCAGTTCATCCGCAAAAAAAAAGTCCTTACACAGCTCTGTATACGTAAAAATTAAAAAGTTCTGGCTATTAGAAATAGCGATGCATAAAATATGTGTTTACAACAATAAAAACTTTTTTTTTTTTCAAAAAAATTGTGCTTTCAAATAAAAAACTAAATAAATTGGTATCACCATAATCGTCTCAACCCACAGATTTAAAACTAATTTTGTCACGGATACTGCACGGTGAACGCTATTAAAAATAAAAAAAAAAAAAACACTGCTAGATTGCAGTATTTTCTTCAACCCTGCCTTCCAAAAACGGATTTAAAAGCGACCATAAAGTCTTGTCCCCCCAAAAATGTTACCAATAAAAACTCATCCCGCGAAAAAAAAGTCCCTATACAGCTCCATAAACAGAAAAATAAAAAAAGTTATGGCTCTCAGACCGCGATGAGCAAAACGTGTTTTCCTTTTCAAATAAAAGTGTTTTTATTGTGTAAAAGCAGAAAAAAACATTAAAAAATATACAAATGGGGTCTCGCTGTAATCGTAACAACCTGCTGTGTAAACCTAGCTTGTCATTTATACCGCACAGTGACCGCTGTAAAAAATAAAAAAAAAAAACACTTCCGGGATTGCTTTTATTTTGTACAAAATGCCTCAAAAAAACCTTAATAAAAAGTGATCAAAGCATCACATGCCCCCCGTAATGTACCAATAAAAACATCAACTCATCTCGTAAAAAAACAAGCCCACAAGCAGCTCCATATGAAAAAAAATTAAAAAAGCTATGGCTGTCAGAATAGGACAACATAAAATGCAACTTTTTATAAAAATCGCTTCTATTGTGTAAAAAAAAATAAAAAAATAAAAAACTATATAAAATTTATATCATTGTAATTGTAACGACCCCCATAGTAAAGTTATCCCGTCATTTATACCGTATGGCGAATACTGTAAAAACAAAGCCCAAAAATTGTGTTTCCCCCCTCAATTTCCATGGCCCAATGCTAAAAAAAAAAAACTACGGAACCCCCTGTGCGCCCAAAATGCACAATACACCCTTAGATGAGATCCCTGAGGGGTGTTGAATCCAAAATGGGTCAACTTCTTGAAGGTTTCACCTGTTCTAGTACTCTGGGGGCTTTGGAGATGCGACATGGCCCCACCAAAATCTGCGTTCCAAAAGCCAAATAGCGCTCCCTCCCTTGTACCCCCTGCTATGCGCCCACACAGCAGTTTACACCCACATGTAGGGTGTTGCCGTACTTGGAAGAAATTGCGTAACACAATTTTGGGGCTTTTTTTCCAAGATTCCTTGTAAAAATTAACATTTTCAGCTAAAAATTGCAGATTATTGGGAAAAAATATATATTTTTTTTATTTTCAGAGCCGAACGCTAAAAAAATTTGTGAAACGCCTGTGGGGTCGATGTACTCACTGCACCCCTGGATATATTTCTTAAGGGTGTTGTTTCCAATATGGGGTCTTTTTAGGGGTATTTATTGAGTTTTGGAACCTTAGGATGTCCGCAAACTTGAAATGGCGCCTAAATAAAATCGTAATGAAAGTGAACCCCAGAGTCCGGGAGGTGCTCCTCCTATTGGGGCTTGTGGTTGAGCCAAATAATGCACTAGGGCCACATATGAGATATCTCTGAAAACGGCAGAATCTGGGGAATCAATATTAAGTTGCATTTCCCTGATCACATTACCCTATTCTTGTCAATAATGTATAAAAATTGAAAATCTGCAAAAAAGTGAAATTTTGAAATTTCACTTCCACTTTGCTTTTTTTCCTGTGAAAACACCTAAAAGGGTTAATAAAATTCCTAAAAGCGGTTTTGAATACTTTAGGGGGTGTAGTTTCTTAGATGAGGTCATTTATGGGGGTATCTAACATACAGGTCAATCAAAGTCACGTTAGAACTGGACTGGTCCCTAAAAAATGTATATTGCAAATTTTCTTGAAAATGTGAAAATTACTCCTAAATTTATAAGCCATTTACAAGACATTTAAAAAAAATGATGCCAAACTACAGCAGACATATGGTAGATGCTAGTTATAAACTATTTTGAGTGGAATAACCATCTGTCTTACATGCAGAAATTTTTGATGTTTGAAATTGGTACATTTTTCACATTTTTTCACGATAATTTGATATTTTTCACAAATAAACAAGCATTTTTTGGACCAAAATTTCTTACTATCTTAAAGCACAATGTGTCACGAGAAAACAATCTCTGAATCACATGGATAGGTTAAAGTGTCAAAAAGTTATTCTCACATAAAGTGACACATGACAGATTTAAAAAATGGGGCTCTGTCAGAGAGGCCAAAACTGGCTCCGGCGGTAAGGGGTTAACGTTAAGAGGAAGCAAAAGGAGAACAGCAATGTATTTGGTAATAGTCTTTATTTATCTTTGCCTATATGTTTAAAGCTAATCAACATGGTGAAAATACCCCTTTAATGAAGTTTAAAGGGGTTGTCTCACTACATTAATTCATCTTACCTCGGTCCTGTTTTCTTGGTTTCATTTTGAATTCAGGGGCGTGTTTACTGGCTTCCACTAGGCTGCAGTAGAAGCCAGGTCTGTAGCTATAGCAACCAGTGCTGACAGCCTATCAGGATAGATCAAACAGGTCTGTAGCTATAGCGACCTGAGGAGCTGATGCAGCCCATACAAGAGGGGATATCTAGGAATAGGTAGGACACTGTTAATGGACGTATATTGCAAAGTGACTTGTTTTTGCAAGATCTTTAACATAAAAAGCAATCCTTGTAGTGAGACAACCCCTTTAAGTTAGAATGAAGATGAACATTGGCAGCAGATGATAGGGGTGCCCTAGGTGAGATAAAAACTAGCTCTGTTGCTGTTTTATGGCAGTCTGTGCTGAGCTAATCGAGTCCAGACTGTCATAAAACACAATCAATTTCTCAAAAAGTCCCTTGTGTTGATTTTTTTACAATAAGATCTGTGCCCACTTGGACAGCACAGGTGTATCACATGCACCACATATTCCTACATCAATCACAGGCAGCAAATGATGACCCATAGCAGAACACGGGAGACTCTAGGCACATTTTTGGAATCAGCCCTGTGCACATGACCCTGACTCCTGCAGCACCCGCACACATCCGGCCGCAGCACAGAGTTCCAAGGGACAGATTAAGACAGACAAATGCTCGACTCACCGCTGCTCCAACACGAGGCGCACGATGCCAAGTCCTTCTCTTCCCTGATTTCTCTCTAAAAAAGATACAGCTCTTGCATTATTATTTTTTATATATTTTTTTTTTCACTTTTATGCAGTTATGCTTTCATCAGTTGTCACGGAAACAGCTTCTTTTTTTTTTCTATTCCACTCGAATGTCTACATTTCCGTAACCATGGCTACAAGACAACCAAAGAATGTGAAAGTGACAATTATAGGGTCTTGTAAGTTTACAGATTTATAACGTACGTGTTGATAAAGAACATGGTCGCTACAAACTCAACAGGTATCCCCTTGTAGCCATTAGGCATTAATCAATGGGATACAGCAGTGAGTGACATCATATGCAGGAAATGACATCACTTTCTAACAACTGAGGGGTGAAGAAGATCTGTCGGCTAATACTACAACACAGTGCTGCAGGGCTGGAAGTGCCACCGTGCGGGACAAAGCTTTGACCATTTGCTCAGACCATATGCTGCACACTGCATCAAATTGATCTGCATGGCTGTCATCCCAGAAGGAAGAATCTTCTAAAGATGATTCCCAAGAAAGCCCGCAAACAGTTTATTGAAGACAAGCAGACTAAGGGCAGGGATGTAAGCATATCCTGTGGTCTGCTGAGACCAAGATAAACGTATTTGTTTCAGATGGTGTCAACTGTGTGCGGCATATCCTATCAATATACCATCAAAGTCACAACTGGGGGGTGAAGAATATCTGTCGGCTAATACTTCAATACAGTGCTGCAGGGCTGGAAGTGCCACCGTGCGGGGCAAAGCTTTGACCATTTGCTCAGACCATATGCTGCACACTGGATAAAATTGGTCTGCATGGCTGTCATCCCAGAAGGAAGAATCTTCTAAAGATGATTCCCAAGAAAGCCCGCAAACAGTTTATTGAAGACAAGCAGACAAAAAGGGGAGGGATGGGAACCCTATCCTGTTTGGGCTTCTGGACCAAGATAACCCTATTTGTTTTTAGATGGGGGTTTAACTGGGGTGCGGCAAGGGGCCAGTAAGGATTTTCAAAGACAGGGGTCCTTCCTACAGTCAAACATGGGGTGGGGGTGTCCCTGGGGTTTGGGGGTGCATAACCCGCCGCCTGGGTAGAGCAACCGTGCATTGAGGGAACCATTGAAATTTCCAATATGTTTTGGGGACATACTGGAAAAAAGAGCATTTAACCCCCCCCTCCCTTCTGGGGCCGGGGAGGGGAATATCCAACATGAAATGACCCCAAAAAGCTCCAAACCACCACGGGCCCTTTCTTTAAAGAAAATGGGGGGTAAAGTGGGTTTTGGGCTGGCCAAAGGGGTCTCCAAAACCCAAACCCTTTTTGAACCCCTTGGGGGCCTCCTCAAACAGAAGGGGGAGGCCCCAAGGGCTCTAACATCCACCACTCCCCTGAGTTCCCTCATGGAAAGGAAAAAGAAAATTTCCCGTGGCTTCCCAACCCGTGGGAACTCTAGTGACCTCCCGTCCAAGAAAGTTTTAAGGGATGCTGGGAAAAAAAAGGGGGCCCACACAAATATCGACACTTTCGGCACCAAATTTTCCCATTTACTCAATTTGGGGTGTCTCAATTTTGTGGGCCAAACGGTTTGACTTTGATGGGGTGTGTGTTGGGTTAATTTTGAGGGCAAAAAATTTTTTACTTTAACAAGCGGGCACTGACTACTTTTTATTTTAAAAAATGTCCCATCTTCGTGGGTTTACCCAAAAATTAACACAATATCTTCAAAAATGTGAGGGGGGCAGTCATACACTACACACATAACACCCACACAATACAAACATACAAAAATTTCAAACCAGTAAAGTCCCTTTAAAAAGGGGTTTTCCCCCACTCTAACTTTGATGGTTATTTTTTAAATTTATAAAATATGCCCTCAATATCTGATAGGTTCGGGCCCACCCCCGGAAAACCTTTCACCTACCCTTGAGAACGATCCCCGAAACCCCTTGGGTTTTTAAAAGAGAGGTCTCCCTTTGGATACTCTCAACAAACCCCCTATACATACACAATTTTCCCAAAAATATACAACAGATTAAACCTTTCATATACTGTATACAGGGCCGTTCCTAGGGGGCCAAGGGTCCCCCTCACTCCAAGGGGGGCGCCGCTTGCCCGCCCGGCCTCGTCCGGGCCCCCGGGAAGGGTAGCCCCTGCCCGTGCGGGGGCTGGCTGCTGGGACAGGAAAGGGGGCAGGGCAAAATCGTTACCGGGCCTGCCTTTTCCCCCCGAAATTTTCCGTTCAGGGGCGCACGGCTTTCCCCCCGGGTTTATGTTTGGTTTGATGATAATTGGGATTTGTTCCATTATGTTTTCCCTGGGGGGGGGAAATTTTTATCACCCCCGCCCTTGGGGGCAAAATTTTTCTTAGGAACGGCCCTGACCCGAAATTTACACATACCCACATAAACAGCCACATTGCCAAAATATCGGGATATACACATTATCCACATATAGGTTTTTTCACTTTCTCATCCCTTTTCCCAAAAAAGCGGCCCCTCTTTTTCCCATGGGCTGTGTGCGGCTATTTCAGGGTATGCCCCCCTTACTGTGGGTCCCCCCTGTTCATTAAGGATTGGGGGGGGGCGGGAGCATGGCCCACAGACTGGGTTTTGGAAAATATTAAACCATAGGTTTTAACGTACAGCGGGGGGGTCGGGGGGAGCGCTGTCCCAAAACCGTTAGGTTTTTAAAATCTATGGGGAATTGTGCAAAACCTCCTTTTATAAAATCAATCCACAGCCGGAGCTCTGTGTCCCCTGGGTATCTTCTCTTGGGTACCCGGGTGAAACCAAAAAGGAAAAACCCAAAAAAACCCCTTTTAAAATTTTTTAGTATATATTGCGGTACTATTTTAAAAGTTTTTAAATTTTTACCAAAGACAGCCACAGAGGGAAGTCAAGTGACAAAAATCAAACTCTGCACATCAGGGAGGGAAGCGGCGAAGTCCCCCATTCAAAGTGGCTGACCCGCAGATGCAATGCCGTACCACCCGTCATCTCTTTTCTGTTTTTTGCAATCTTTCTCATTAAACCTATGTTTTTCCCGGGGCATTTTACGGGGCAGGTTTTTCCGAGCGAAAAGCCCGAGGGGGCAACACACTCGTGTTACTTGCAATTTTTCCCACCCCCTGAGGGGTTTTCTATGGCCCAAAAGCATTTAAAGTTTTTGCCCGGGGAAACAGAGGAGGCTACTTTTTCCCTGGGAACCAATCGCCCCAAAATTTTTTTGGGGCATTAAATTAGCAGAGCAAATAAACCGTCTTCCCCTTGGTGCCGGAAATAAAAAGACGGGAAAAAGGGAAGTCATCTCCCCACCAAATGATCCAAAAACCAAAGGGGAAAAACCCCAACAAGGGAAGGGTGAGCGCACGGGGACGTACAGACTCACAAGGTCCCCGTCCATCTTTTTAAACCCGTTTTTGACCCCTTACCTTTCCCCTCCTTCCTGAAACCGGCCCCCATTTTTCCCCCCCCTTTCCTTTTACCGGGGCCCCTTTCCCCCCTTTTCCCCATTTGGGCCCTTTCCCCCCCCTTTTCCCGACCGGTGCTTTCCCCTTCCTTTCCCCCACCGGGGCCCTTTTTTCCCCTTTTTCCTTTCCCTGACCGGGCCCCCCCTTTTCCCCCCCTTCCTGGGCCGGTCCTTTCCCCCCCCTTTCCCGACCCCGGTTCCTTTTCCCCCCCACCTGAACCGGGGGGGCCCCCTTCCCCCCCCTTCCTGACCCCCGGGGCCCCCCCCCCCCTCCTTCCCACCGTTTCCCCCCCTTCCCCCCCTTCCTGAAAAGGCGCCCCTTTTTCCCTCCTTCCCCCACCAGAAACCCCCTTCCCTCCTTCCTGACTGGGCCCTTTCCCCTCCTTCCCCCGAACCCCGGGGGCCCTTTTCCCCTCCTCCCTCACCAATCCTTTCCCCCCCCCTTCCCCGGGTTGTTTTCCCTTTTTCCCCCCTTACTGACCCCAGTCCCCCCCCCCTCCTTCCCCTTTTGGGCCTTTTTTCCCCTCCTTCCTGACCGGCCCTTTCCCCTCCTTCCTGACCGGGCCCTTTCCCCTCCTTCCTGACCGGGCCCTTTCCCCTCCTTCCTGATCGGCCCCTTTCCCCTCCTTCCTAACCCCTTTTCCCCCCCTTTAACCCCCTCCCCCCTTTCCCGACGGCCCCCTTTTCCCCTTTCCCTTCCCGACCATTCCTTTTCCCCCCCCTTTCCTGACTGGTTCCTTTTCCCTCATTCCTGACTGGGCCCTTTCCCCTCTTCCTCACCGAGTCCTTTCCCCTCCATCCTGACCGGGCCCTTTCCCCTCCTTCCTGACCCTTTCCTTTTTCCCCCCATCCTACCGGACCCATTTCCCCTCCTTCCTGACCGAGCCCTTTCCCCTCCTTCCTGACCGGCCCCTTTCCCCCCCCTCCTGACCGGCCCCCCTTTTCCCCCTTTTTCCTTTGACCGGGCCCCCCTTTTCCCCCCCTTACTCACCAAAAACCCTTTCCCCTTTTTCCCCGACTGGTCCCTTTCCCCCCCTTTCCTGAACCCTCGGGCCCCCCCCCCACCTTTCCCGAAAAGGGCCCCTTCCCCTCCTTTCTGACCGGGCCCTTTCCCCTCCTTCCTGACCGGGCCCCTTCCTCTCCTTCCTCATCGGGCCCTTTCCCCTCCGTCCTGACCGGGCGCTTTCCCCTCCTTCCTGACCAGACCCTTTTTTTTTTCCCCCCCTCCTTTCCGAAATGGGCCCCCTTTCCCCCCTTTCCCCGACTTGGGCCTGTCCCTTTTCCCCCTGACCCGGCCCTTCCCCCTCCTTCCTGACTGAGGTCCCCCTTTTTTCCCCCTTCCGGGCCCCCAATTTTTCCCCTTTTCCCCCCTTTGACCGGGCCCTTTCCCCCTCCTTCCTACCGGGCCTTTCCCCTCCTTTTTGACGGGTCCCTTTTTCCCTCCTTCCCCCCCCGGGCCCCCTTTTTCCTCCTTCCTGACGGGAGCCCTTTTTTTTCCCTCCCTGACCGAGCCCCCTTTCCCCCCCCCTTCCTGACCGAGCCCTTTTTCCCCCTTCTTCCCGACCGGGGGCCCCTTTCCCCCCTTTCGAAACCCCGGGGCCCCTTTCCCCCCCCTTCCTGACGCGGGCCCCTCCCCTCCCGTCCTTATCGGCCCCTTTCCCCCTCCCCTCTTGATTTGGGCCTTTCCCCCCCCCTTCCCCGACGGGGCCCTTTTCCCCCCCTTCCCCCACCGATCCCTTTTCCCCCCCCCTTTCCCGCCACTTTCCTTTTCCCCCCCCTAATGACCCGAGGCCTTTTTCCCCCCCTTCCTTATTGGGCCTTTTCCCCCCCCCTTTCCTTTAAACCTTTGGGCCCCTTTTCCCCCCTTCCCCACCGGGCCCTTTCCCTCCCTTCCCCCCGACCCGGCCCCCTTTCCCCCCTTTCCCTTCCCACCGGGCCCCTTCCCCTCCTTCCTCACCGAGTCCTTTACCCTCCATCCTGACCGGGGGGGGCCCTTTTTCCCCCCTTCCGACTGGGGCCCTTTTCCCCCTTCCTATCGGGCCCCCTTTTCCCCTCCTTCCTAACCGGCCCCTTTCCCCTCCTTCCTGACTGGCCCCTTTCCCCTCCTTCCCCGACCGGTTTCCCCCCTTCCCCCCCTTCCTGACCGGGGTTTTTTTTCCTCATTCCCCGACCGGCCCCCCCTTTCCCCCCCCTTCCTCCCCGGAGTTCCTTTCCCCTCCCCTCCTGAACCCGGGGCCCTTTCCTCTGCTTTTCCGGGCCGGGGGCCCCTTTTCCCCCCCCCCTTTTTTCCCCCGATTCCCCTTTCCCCTCCTTCCTAACCGCTTTCCCCCCCCCTCCTTTCCTGACCCAGTCCTTTCCCCCCTTCCTTTTAAACCGGGGGCGCCTTTCCCCTTCCTTTCCCGAAACCCCCCCCCTTCCCCTCCTTTCCCTGACCGGAGCCCCCTTTCCCCCCATCCAAACCCGGAAACCCTTTCCCCCCCTCCTGACCCAGCCTTTTCCCCCCCTTCCTGAAAAGGTTTCCCCTTTCCCCCCTTTCCCGAAACCGGGCCCTTTCCCCTCCTTCCTGACTGGGCCCTTTCCCCTCCTTCCTAACCGGCCCCTTTCCCCTCCCTTTCCCCAACGATCCTTTTTCCCTCCATCCTGAAACCGGAGCCCTTTCCTCCCTCCCTGACCTGTTTCCCTTTTCCCCTTTCCTTTTTTTACCGGGTCCTTTTTCCCCTTTCCTTCCTAAACCGGGTTCCCCCCTTTCCCCCCCCTTTCCGACCGAGTCCTTTCCCCTCCTTCCTGACTTGGGGGGCCCTTTTCCCCCGCTTCCCGACCGGGGCCCCTTTTTTCCCCCCCTTTCCTGAACCCGGGCCCCCTTTTCCCCTCCTTCCGGGGCCCCGGGGCCCTTTCCCTCCCCCTACCGGGCCCCCTTTTCCCCCCCTTCCCGACCGGGGTCCTTTTTTCCCCCCCCCCTTCCCCGGGCCCCTCCCTTTTCCCCCCTTCCTGACCCAGGTCCTTTCCCCCCCCCTTTCCCACCAGGGTCCTTTTTCCCCCCTTCCTGGGCCAGGTCCTTTTCCCCTTCCCTTTCCTGGGCCGGGCCCCCCCCTCTCCCTCCGGGCCGGGGGCCCCCTTTCCCCTCCTTCCCCACCGAGTTTCCCTTTCCTTCCTTTCCTCGACCCCCCATTTCCCCCCATCTTGGATTGGGGGGCCCCTTTTTCCCTTTCTTTACTGACCAAAAACCCTTTCCCCTCCTTCCTGACCGGGCCCCTTTCCCTCCTTCCGGAAATTGGGGGCCCTTTTTCCCCCCTTTTCCCCAAACCCAAACCCCTTCCTCCTCCTTCCTGACCGGGCCCTTTCCCCTCCTTCCTACCGGACCCCCTTTTTCCTCCTTCCCCAAACCGGTAAAGGGGCCCCCCCCCCCTCCTTCCTGACCGGGGGGTGGGGGGCCCCCTTTTCCCCTCCTTCCTCACCGAGTCCTTTCCCCTCCTTCCCCGACTTTTGGGGCCCTTTTCCCCCCCTTCCAACCGGCCCCCCTTTTTTCCCCCTTCCTCCCCCGATCCTTTCCCCTCCATCCTGACCGGGCCCTTTTCCCCCCCCTTTCCCAGGGGGCCCCTTTTCCCCCCCTTCCCGACCCGAAACCCCTTTCCCCTCCTTCCTGACCGGGCCCTTTCCCCTCCTTCCTGACCGGGCCCTTTCCCCTCCTTCCTGACCAAGCCCGTCCTCCTCCTTCCTGACCGGGCCCTTCCTCCTCCTTCCTGACCGGGCCCTTTCTCCTCCTTCCTGACCGGGCCCCTTTCCCCTCCATCCTGACCGGGCCTTTTCCCCTCCTTCCTGACCGGTCCCTTTCCCCTCCTTCCTGACCGGGCCCCTTCCCCTCCTTCCTCACCGAGTCCTTTGCCCTCCATCCTGACTGGGCCCTTTCCCCTCCTTCCTGACCGGGCCCCTCCCCCCCCCTCCCTGACCGGCCCCTTTCCCCTCCTTCATGACCGGTCCCTTTCCCCTCCTTCCTGACCGGGCCCCTTCCCCTCCTTCCTCACCGAGTCCTTTGCCCTCCATCCTGACCGGGCCCTTTCCCCTCCTTCCTGACTGGGCCCTTTCCCCTCCTTCCTGACCAGACCCTTTCCCCTCCTTCCTGACCAGTCCCTTTCCCCTCCTTCCTGACCGGGCCCTTTCCCCTCCTTCCCAAACCGAGTTTCCCTTTCCCCCCTCCCCCTAAAAGGCCCCCTGGACGGAAGTTGTACTTGTAAATTTTTTTGCGGCGGGCCGCGGGGGGAAAAAACCCCGGGGACGGGAAAAACCCCGTGCAGTGGGGACTGCTTTTACAAGGGGTTTTTCCAAGAGCACCATTGGGGCTCTTTTTTTCCCCAAAAACCCCCTGAAAAACCGGGCCGGGGAAAAACCCGGTTCATTGGGGGTATGCCCTTTGGGGGAAATTTTTCCCCGGGGGTAATTGCATGAGCATTTTGTGCGTATTTTCCTTTATTAGGGAATTTCATAGTTTTTCATAAGAACTATTAATTACGGGGCGTCCCCTCTGGCGTACAAAACGATTCCGGGACCACGACAATGCATGTGAAAAGGGGCCACCGGGGCGGGTTGGGTTCTTTCCCAAAAAACCTGGCTATACCCTTAAAAGGGGTTTGGTTTTTCACACGGAGTGTTTTTGGGGTGTTTTTTTGATGGCCCTTTTTTTTTTACAGAAATTTTACAGCATTAAATGCTGTCCTTTTGGCCCCAAAAAAAAAACATCAAAAAAACTCTTTTGTGAAAGCACGCTTAGGCTATGTTCAAAACGGGGTAATTTGGGCGTACAAATAAAGCCCGCAATTGCGGGCCCGGTTTTTGGGAAGCGCGCTTTATCAGCGCATTCTCCCCCGGGGGGCGAGGTGTGGGAGCCCGCAGGTTTCCCCTTGACTTTTATTACCCGCAGCACGAAATTTGGGCCACAAGTAATTGACATGTTCCCCTTATCTCCCCCCGCGTACAAAACTATCGAAATTTTAGGGGCGGAAAGGGGGGCTAATCCATAGTTTTTTCCCATCGAGCTAAAGAATTACAGAAATTTTTGGGGCCGAAATTAGCCTTGGGAAAAATGCCGTAGGGTATTTTCACACTGCGTGTTCAATAGGTTTTAAATTGACGTGTCAATTCTTTGAACAGATTCAAAAGACGCATCAGTTAGACGCATGTAAAACATCTGAATGCCGATGCGTGTTTTACATTGAAAGCAATGTAAATCACACTGTTAGATGCATGTTTGGGTCCATTTAAGATCCAAACACACATCTAAAAACTGATCCAACCGCCGTGTGAACAAACCCTTAGTTAGCTCAGTGCACACTTCATTATCTGCCGCAAGTAAAAACGGATGCGTTAACGTGTTCATTGACTCATATAGGTGGACAGATGTGCAACGTGCATTGACACAGTGTCCGTTTTTACGCTTTCCATCACATATGCGTTTCATTTAAACGGGTGGAGGACACGGGGAGCGGTGCTTTTTCAAGTTTAAAAAACACGTATATGTTACAGCATACTTTTTTTTTACAATGTAAGTGAATGGAAAACGGCTCCTAGTGTTTGTGCCCATGTTGCAAACGTATACGTTTATGTCCGTCATAAAATATATAAGCAAAGCTACCTAATCCAATTGCAAGGAAAAAGCAAGTGACAATAGGAAAGCTAGTAAAAAATAAATTGAACATTTTTTTAAAAAGAAGGATGTCAAACGTCTGCTCCACACAGTGCACGCTTGGCATACGTTTAACGTATGCATTGTGACGTATGGTCAAATGCAGCCTAAATTTGGTGCAATGTAGACAGAGGGAGAAATGTTGGAGCGGCACAACGAAAACCTCGCTATAATCCTCCTATCTCCAGACATATTGATAGATTTTGCTCTAATATGCTATAATAGGAGTGCATGTATCTGTCGTCGACTACTACAAATAATTGTTTTCTCATCATTTCTTCATCTTGCGCATTTGGTTTTTGCCGACTGTTGTGAAATTTAATGAAAACAGCGTCCAACAAAGACCTATCCAGCAACGAATACCCTTCTATCTAAGGTTTATGTTTCTTTCTTTCTACCTAGACCATTTGTGGGTTTAACATTGTGTTTCCAATCTTACCTGCTTCTTACAACAAAGATAATTTAGGAACTGCACTACACTGTGATGGTTTTGGTCTCCAACAAAATGGCCGCCGGCGGGCGCGGGGTGGAGACGCGTGAGAGAAGGCAGTTTGGCCTCTAGCGCTGTAAATCTCTGCAGCCGGTATGGAGCTTGTTCCAACACCTGGGGTTACCCCCAAACTGGTTAGCTATGTTATATCTATCAGCCCTGACAGCTCAGTAATGGCAGTAAGACAAGGGGACGCGTTCAAGGTGCAGGCTCCGGGATAGCCTCACCAAGATGGCGGCGCTGGAGATTGTGCTACATCTGG
Source organism: Phyllomedusa bahiana (assembly GCA_025379985.1). Lineage (NCBI taxonomy): Eukaryota > Metazoa > Chordata > Amphibia > Anura > Hylidae > Phyllomedusa > Phyllomedusa bahiana. Next base: position 21,816 of record JAODAL010013038.1, read on the forward strand.
GTCTCCTGGCTTGGAACTTGTACGCGATATGGCACATTATGGAGGCGAGTAACTCCCCTCTGTGTTATGGAACGTTTGATTACGGAGGCAGGTGGAAGTACCTGACCTTCCTGAACCAGGTGAGACATGGCAGGGGTCTGGGGGACAGGGAGCTCCCTGCAAATCCTGACAGGACCCAGCTCAGCAATGAATGACTGGAGCAGGTTCCTGCATCCTCTATCTTTAGTACAGCAGGGACTACAAATCCCAGCATGACTGGGCACCATACTGGTCACTGTCTCGTGTTGTTACTATAGATCGGCAGCTGGCGTGTGATGTGGCGGTAGTCAGCGCGGTGTCGTCCATACAGAGATGGCGAGTAATAGGATGACTGTGCACCAGCCCTATATCACAACCTTATAGCGGTTTTATCTTCCAGATTGACACAGGTATAGCGAGGAATAAAAAATATTCACACGAGACCTGATGGAGTGCCATATGGCGGTACAAGTCTGTAATTTCATTGGGAGTACTTGTGCCGCCATATAGGGCAGCACTGTATACAGAACATGCTTCAGATCAGTCGCAGTCATGTCGTGTAACCATGTTATCTGATGGCCGTAGCGCGGTGTTGTCCATACAGAGATGGCGTCACGCCACTGCGATACGGAGCCTTAATAGCAGGGCTGAGGAGTCGGCAAGCCAAAGCTCCGACTCCTCAACTTCCCAAACCTTCCGACTCCTCAGCTTCCCAAACCTTCCGACTCCTCAGCTTCCCAAACCCTCCGACTCCTCAGCTTCCCAAACCCTCCGACTCCTCAGCTTCCCAAACCCTCCGACTCCTCAGCTTCCCAAACCCTCCGACCTCACTCGCAACCTCGACCCCTCAGCTTCCAAACCTCCACTCCTCAGTTCCCAAACCTTCCGACTCCTCAGCTTCCCAAACCTTCCGACTCCTCAGCTTCCCAAACCCTCCGACTCCTCAGCTTCCCAAACCCTCCGACTCCTCAGCTTTCCAACCCCCCGACTCCTCACTTCCCAAACCCTCCGACTCCTCAGCTTCCCAAACCCTCCGACTCCTCAGCTTCCCAAACCCTCCGACTCCTCAGCTTCCCAAACCCTCCGACTCCTCAGCTTCCCAAACCCTCCGACTCCTCAGCTTCGCAAACCCTCCGACTCCTCAGCTTCGCAAACCCTCCGACTCCTCAGCTTCGCAAACCCTCCCACTCCTCAGCTTCGCAAACCCTCCGACTCCTCAGCTTCGCAAACCCTCCGAGTACTCAGATTATGAACCCATACGACACCTCAGCTTCGCAAACCCTCCGACTCCTCAGCTTCGCAAACCCTCCGACTCCTCAGCTTCGCAAACCCTCCGAACACCTCAAGCTTCTGCAAATCCTCCAGCCACATCTGGCGATGTTGAAAGACTGTTAACTGTAGTAAAATGGTAACACCCGGGGCTGTATATCCCCTTATGATACAATAATCAAGCTATTTAGGTAGAACAAACACTGACAAGCAAAAGGTTAAAATTTTTTGATCTTTTAAAAGGGGAAGAGTTGAAGAAAAAGCTGTATTTGTATCCAAGTCCACTGCACCAACATTGGGAATGTGTAGAAGAGATCTGGGATCAGATTTTTGTCAAGATATGCTTGAATCTGATCCAGAGCCAAAAAGGATTCAGGCAGTGCTGAAAACCAAAGGTGGATTTCCCAAATACTAACAAAATAATACAAATTAACACTTTGATTTTTAGGAGCAAAACAGTAACAATTCAGTTACAGGAAAGAATCTGCAGAACTAAGCAGATGCTAAATACTTGCAAGTCAAATTTATGTATAAGATGGGTAAGATGACTGATCATAACTATATAGCAGTTTTATTTTCTGTGTTGATGCTGATATACTGCGGAATAAAAAATAGTCCCTAGAAGGACTTCAGAGGCACTAGATCGTGCTACAATTCTGAAATACGTAGGCATTGGGACTACTTGTACCGCCATATAGGGCAGTGTTGTCTGCAAAAGATCCTTCAAATAGCTTTAACTCAGACATATGTCCACATTGGGGGGGGGGGGGTTACATTTATGTGGTAACCATAAGACCAACAAATCAATGTAGCAGGCTTTCAAAGTTTCTCAACTGACCCATTTTTATTTTTAAATAAATCTTAAATACTAATGGTGCAAAGACATATAAAAAGTCATTATACTTGCAGTTAATAGGAAGGCAGATCTTTTCTCAGACTTAAAGGGGATGTCTCACTACAAGGATTGCTGCTTATTATGTTAAAGATCTTGCAAAAACAAGTCACTTTGCAGTATGTGTCCATTAGCAGTGTCCTACCTTTTCCTAGATATCCCCTCTTGTGTGGGCTGCATCAGCTCCTCACGTCGCTATAGCTACAGACCTGTTTGATCTATCCTGATAGGCTGCCAGCACTGGTCGCTATAGCTACAGACCTGGCTTCTACTGCAGCCTAGTGGAAGCCAGTAAACACGCCCCTGAATTCAAAATGAAAGCAAGAAAAAAGGACTGAGGTAAGATGAATCAATGTAGTGAGACAACCCCTTTAAACTATATTTAAATCTTAAACTTAATTTTATATCTTAACTCCTTAACGACCACCCACCGTCTTTTGATGTCGCTGCAGACATCGGAGTTTGCGGAGCCCGGCGCCGCAGCAGCGCTGAGAACATAGCTGTACTACACAGCCGTGATCCCAGAGCATCTCCACTCCCCGGTGCTTTAACCCTTTGATTGCCGCAGTTCATCACAGCAGCACAATCAAAGGATTTCCCTGCGCTGTCGGGTGATCGGAACACCCAGTGACCCAACAGAGCCCGGGGAAGGGCTGCACAGTCAGCCCTGGTGACCTAGACTAGCCCTAGGGCTGTCTGTGTAACAAACCTACAGTCAGGGCACACTGTGTGGTGCCCTGATCACTGTCTGTGTTCTGGTCATTAACTGCTTTTCAGGCGTTCGGCTTAAGGGGTTAAACTATATTTAAAAATAAGCTGCATGTCGTATAATGCAGATGTTTACATTGTTTTTAATTAGTAACATTACGTTATAGAAAATGTTTCTTGCTAAACATGTCTGTTAGGGCGCGTCCCCACGGCACAGAGCAAATACCGGTCAGGTTATCCGACCGGTATTTGCTCTGTTTTATGGCCGTGCACACGGCTGCAGGGGGATGGCTTTTCTCCGCTGTTTGCAGAGAAAAGCCATCCCCCTTCACATTGACAGGTTCATATTCCGCCCGAAAACTAGGAGAGAAGAATAAACATGTTCTATGGGAGGTGGGAAGCGCTGCGCGGGTTTTCCATAAAGGTCCGTTTAAAAGTTTGTCAGCCGGTTTACAGACGGCTTTCAAAACCGAAAACTGTCTGTAAAACCGTCAAAAAACCCTGCCGTGGGGACAAGCCCTTCGTATTTAACCCCTTAAGCCGAATGCCTGAAAAGTAGTTAATGACCTGAAAATTTTTTTAGTTTTTGCCTCCTTGCGTTTTCAACAGTTGTAACTTTTTAAAATTATTTCAATGACTCAATCGGATGAGGCCTCGTTTTATTCGAGACGAGTTGTACTTTATGGGGGAACAGTTTAAGTTCACTTAAATAAATTGCAGAAAATAATTGCAGAATTGAAAAAAAAAGTTTTACTTTTTTTTTTTTTTTTTTTTTTTAAACCATTCACATTTCACACTTAACAACTTGTTACATTAATTCTACAGGTTATTACAGTCGTGTGGATACCTAATATGTGTAGGTTTCTTTGTGTGTAATGTATGCACAATTATTTTTATTAATATAATCTTATTTTTTTATATTTTTACACTTTTTATGTTTTTTGAATTTTATTTGAATCCCATGAAGGGAGAACTGTTACTTTTTTTTTTTTTTTTTTTTTACACTTGTAATGTATTCGCATATCCATATACGCTAATACATTATAATCTGTGTCAGTCTGACCAGGCATGTGATCAGGACAGCACACAGTCTGCCCTGATCACTGGCTTGTTGCACACAGTCCTAGGTCTCCATGGCTGACTGTGAAGACGTTCCCTGGGCTCTGTCGGGTCACAGGGTGTTCCGATCACCCGACAGAGCAGGGAAACCCTTTGACTGCGCTAAAGTGACGAACTGCGGTAATCAAAGGGTTAAAGCGCGGAGGTTTCCCCCGCTCCCCGGTGCTTGCAGGAGCTGCACTGGGAACATGGCTGTGTAGTACTCTATCTGCAGCGACGCCAAAAGACATCACTGCAGACGAATGACCTGCAGCAGCCGACGTCAAAAGACGGCGGGCGGTCGTTAAGGAGTTAACGCCAATTTTAATTTTTTTTTTTTTCTTAAAGCCACATCCTGATCCATATTCTTTTCTTCTATCCTTTTTTTTTCTGAATGTGACTTTTAATTTCTGTTTCGTACTTATTAGCGGAGAATCACTGCAAGATCCGCAGCCGAGCAAAAGACGGCGGGCGGTCGTTAAGGAGTTAACGCCAATTTTAATTTTTTTTTTTTTCTTAAAGCCACATCCTGATCCATATTCTTTTCTTCTTAGCCATTTTTATTTTCTGACTGTAGACTTTTTAATTCTGTTGTCTGCATATAATTATGGGGGCGGCCATCTTGTCTGAGCTGCTTTTAACAGCATTTGGAGAGATGCTTTACAGCAGCATATGGACATAGGAGATTGTGAACAGAAGCAGACCCATTGACTTCTATAGGAGAGTTTTCTGGGCATGCTCTGTGACCTGGAAAGAAGTCCGTGTGCAAGGAGGGGGGGAGCTGTGACATCTCCTATTGTGACTGGTGTCTCCTGTGGTATCTGTACACATTGGTGTCACCTTTCAGTGTAACCCTGCCTGTGCTGATAAAACTGCAGAGAAGGGATCTCTACAGAACAGGAAGTGTTAGACTATTAGGCCTAGTGGCCAAAGTGAAAACTGCAGGACAAAGAATAAAAAATAAAAAAATTAAAGTGATATGGAAAATAACCAAAAATGCTTGAAAATGTGTGTAACATAAAATCATGAGTTAATCAATCAGTCACTTTTTGATGACCTGTTCCCTTTAACTTTGGCGATTATCCTGTTTTTGGTCGCACGATTGGGTTTCGTGCTGAATAAAATGTTAGATTTCATGGCTTCTGTTCCTTGTAGCTGCAGGGCACTTCAATGGGGTCGTCTGCATCTCCAGGTTTTGCAGATATTTCCATGAATATAATTGAGAGTAATTTCGTGTTCACATCTGGAGTTATGAATTATGTAAAAAAAAAAAAATAAATCAGATTTGGAAGAATATTTTCTCAGCTTGGGGTGGTACGAAAGAAGATCTCACACGTTCAGCACATACCTGAATAATGGTCCCCATTAGTGGGGTGCAGGCACTATCAGTTTTAGGTTGAACTTGCTGAACCGGCTCATACAGTTGGCAGCGTATTATCTTCAGAACGTCTGGATCCAAACAGTCTACATTCCAGCAGCTTTCACACGGATGGGTGACGGATCTCACTACTTTTACATTCTTTTTAGTGTATGGGTAATATAACTTAAAGGGGTTGTCTCACCATGCTTTTTCACAGAGCCACAGATCGCTTCAGGCTCTCTTCCCGTTCGGGTTGGGGCCGGTTCTACATCTTCAGGCTCTCGCTTCCCGTTCGAGTTGGGGTCAGTTCTACATCTTCAGGCTCTCGCTTCCCGTTCGAGTTTGGGCCGGTTCTACAGCTTCAGGCTCTCGCTTCCCGTTCGAGTTGGGGCCAGTTCTACAGCTTCAGGCTCTCGCGTCCCGTTCGGGTTGGGGCCGGTTCTACAGCTTCAGGCTCTTCCCGTTCGGGTTGGGGCCGGTTCTACAGCTTCAGGCTCTTGCTTCCCGTTCGGGTTGGGGCCGGTTCTACAGCTTCAGGCTCGCTTCCCGTTCAGGTTGTGGCCAGTTCTATAACTTCAAGCTCCCTTCCCGTTCAGGTTGTGGCCGGTTCTACAGCTTCAGGCTCTCCCTTCCCGTTCAGGTTGTGGCCGGTTCTACAGCTTCAGGCTCTCCCTTCCCGTTCAGGCTGTGGCCAGTTCTACAGCTTCAGGCTCTCGCTTCCCGTTCAGGCTGTGGGCGGTTCTACAGCTTCAGGCTCTCGCTTCCCGTTCAGGTTGGGCCGGTTCTACAGCTTCAGGCTCTCGCTTCCCCTTCAGCCTGTGGGCGGTTCTACAGCTTTAGGCTCTCCCTTCCCGATCAGCCTGTGGCCAGTTCTATAGCTCCAGGCTCCCGCTTCCCGTGCAGGTTGTGGCCGGTTCTACAGCTTCAGGCTCTCGCTTCCCGTTCAGATTGTGGCTGGCTTTCGCTTCCCGTTCAGGTTGGGGCCGGTTCTACAGCTTCAGGCTCTCGCTTCCCGTTCAGGTTGGGGCCGGTTCTACAGCTTCAGGCTCCCGCTTCCCGTCCAGGTTGGGGCCGGTTCTACAGCTTCAGGCTCTCGCTTCCCGTTCAGGTTGGGGCCCGTTCTACAGCTTCAGGCTCTCGCTTCCCGTTCAGGTTGGGGCCCGTTCTATAGCTTTAGGCTCTTCCCGTTCAGGTTGTGTCCGTTACTACAGCTTCAGGCTCCCTTCCTGTTCAGGCTGTGGGCAGTTATACAGCTTCAGGCTCTCACTTCCTGTTCAGGTTGTGGCCGGTACTACAGCTTCAGGCTCTCGCTTCCTGTTCAGGTTGGGGCCGGTTCTACAGCTTCAGGCTCTCGCTTCCCCTTCAGGTTGTGGCTGGTTCTACAGCATAGAGTGAAAATTTGATTGATGTGAAGCAATCAGGTCATTGTGCTTGTGAGGGGATGGGATACTCCCCCATCCCTCCAAAATGTCCTGTTGGAATGGTATGTGCACCTCGGCTTTAGGTTGCAGCCCCCCGTTGCCTGTGTTGGGATTTTCTGCTGCCTCTGATGTGGGAGCCGCCATGTTTATTTCAGGAGATTTTCATCCAATGTGTACTTGTGTCTCTGCAGATTCTTCAGACGTCGTTCTTCGGTGTCTGCCTCCTGTGTGATCTCCTCCAGCTCTGCCTCTCCAACCGGAACCGCTTCTGCTCCGTGCTAACACGGTTAAAAGACTGCATGTTTGCCGCACTGGCATTCCCAATCGGAGTGGTAAGCTTGGCATCCACATTCTTCCACATCTATGAAATCTGTTCAAATGGTGGCAGTCTTTTTAGTAGAATGTACGTGACTTTTAGTAGTACGATGGCTGGCTGGCTGGCGGGTGGGCTGGCTGGCTGGCTGTCGGGCGGGCTGGCTGGCTGGCTGGCTGGCTGGCTGGCTGGCTGGCGGCCGGTGGGCGGGCCGGTGGGGGCGGGCCGGTTGGCGGGCGGGCCGGTCGGTGGGCGGGCCGGCCGGTTGGCGGGTGGGCGGGCTGGCCGGTTGGCGGGCGGGCGGGCTGGCCGGTTGGCTGGCCGGTGGGCGGGCTGGCTGGCTGGCCGGTCGGGTTTGAGTCCTGGGTTCAAATCCCACCAATGGAAACATCTGCAGTTTGTATGTTCTCCCCGCGTTTGTGTGGGTTTCCTTCAGGTCCTCTGGTTTACCCCACACTCCACGAAACATAAACTAATAGGTTAGTCTGGAATAAAGACTGTGATTCCCACTGGGGTCAGGGGCCAATGTGAATGATGACCATCTCTGTACAGCGCTGCGGTATAGAACGACGCCATATAAATGAACTAAATACATAAGTGCTCATCTTCTGGATTTTAATATTATTTCCTCCTCTCCTCAGTTTGTATGTCTTGTATTCTGGAGTGTTTACGCCTATGATCGGGAGTTGAACTTTCCCAAGGAATTGGACGTCTTCATTTCACCGTGGGTCAACCATGCCATGGTAAGATAATCCTAAAATTTATCTGAACCAGACCTGCAGAACTTGGCATGGTGTGGGGGCTAAACTGCCAGGTACCCTCCATTCATGGGTGGGGTTTACACAGGCCACGCCCCTTTGGGTGACACCAGAAATCCTTAGGCGGCTGCACCATTTTGGGATCCATACCTGTATTTTGGAGATCACCAGATCCGCAGTCGTGTGTCAAAACCGAATAATGTCCCTCCTCACCCCAAGCCAGGGGGCAATTCTCAAAAACAGAGGATCCTCCAGCAATGACTGGAGCTAAATTGTAGTTATAAAATTTAGCTGTTGTCAATTTAGAATTAGTTGAAATCCAAAAATTCCTCTGTCCAGAAAACCCATTATTGCTGCATAAAACTTTCTGTAAAATTGAACAAGACTGAGCAGAGAGAACCGGTTGGGACATTTCCCTTATTTTGGTCTTTCCACCTTTACTGTCATAATGTGTTGGGTATTTTTTTTTTTTTATATATATTTTTTGACTTTTGTTGCTTGTGGGTATTGTACTTTTTGAGGTTGTTTAGGGGGTGAAATTCATTTTTCGTGTGACTTCTTAGGGGTTTTTTGGGGGTAAATGGTTTACACTGATTTTGTGTTGGTTTTGGGGTATTTTTTCAGACGGGGTTAATTGTTGTGTCTGGGGTAAATATGGGGCGCATTTCCCCGCGTATTAAACGCAGTACGCCGTGAAATACGTGGCGACATGTGCCCCAAAATAAGCCGTGTGACCATACCCTAATATGTATATTTGTCAGCTCCCATCCCCATTTTTGCTTATTTGCACCCAGCTTTTTGAATGCTTCCCAGTCAGAGTGAAAAAGATATAGGTTCCCCTCAACCATCCAGTCCTTTTCTGTTGTGTATAGATATAACCTTCTATGCTTCACCCTGTCTCATCTCCCATCTGATAATTTTTTTATTTTTTTTATTTTTTTATAAATTATAGCATACATTTATTATTCCACCTCTCCTCATCGAGCTCTTTGCATGTTCACACCATTACCCCAGCAAGAAGAATGGTGTTGCAGTCATGTCAGTGTTTGGCTCTACATATACGTTCTGGTGAGTACTTTTTATAGTCATTGAGTTATCCATGATCAGAAAATGGGGAACGGCGCCACTCTTTTCTATGGGCGGTGTTTGGTATTGCAGCATTCAAGTGAATAGGCCTGACTCGCAATACCAGAAATGGCCTGTGAATGAGTGTGGCGCAATTCCTGTAAAAAAATGAAAAAAATATAAGACTCTGGGGCACATTTTTCAAGGCAGGTGCGGCAGAATTCTGGCTCCATAGGCGCCGGAAAAATTGGCACCCATGCTTTACACCACATTTGTGTGTTAGACATGTTTACACTTGGGGGATCAAGAGGCGTGGCCTTGGTTTTGTGAAATGCGGCGTCGCTTTATATGCGCCCACAAAAAAAGGGGGGGGGGAATTTTTCTGTGGTAAGTGGCATAAAGTAAGCCAACTTATAAGAGGTGGAAAGTTTAGACTAGAGAGTTCTAATCTGCACCAGATTTATCAACCCTATGATCAATGTGGCGCCTTGTAGGACTCTCCAGTCTAACTATACTCTGTCTAGGAGTTGGACAGTCTTGAGAAATCCGTCCCTCTGTTTCCTAATCCCGGGCAACTCTCCTAACGTGATATAACAATGAATGTGGCTGTATGGCCGACACTCTTCAGGAGAGGAGAGACACCGTGCTCCATGCTGGAAATTTCTTTTTTGAAATTTTGTCCAGCTCCTGTATAAATAAAGCTTGTTCATTGCATAATAAAACAATAACTCCTGCAACTTCGTAGTATACGTTGCCTTTAAATTCAACACCCTTTATCTTGATAGCTGTCAGTGAATGGAGCTTCAGGCTTCCACTTCCTGTTCAGGCTGTGGGCGGCTCTACAGCTTCTGGTTCCCACTTCCTGTTCAGGCTGTATGCGGCTCTACAGCTTCAGGCTCCCACTTCCTGCTCAGGCTATGGGTGATTCTACAGCTTCAGGCTCCCACTTTCTGTTCAGGCTTTGGGTGGCTCTACAGATTCCGGCTCCCACTTCCTGCTCAGGCTTTGGGTGGCTCTACAGCTTCAGGCTCCCACTTCCTGTTCAGGCTTTGGCGGCTCTACAGCTTCTGGCTCCCACTTCCTTTGCAAACTGTGGGAGGTTCTACAGCTTCAGGCTTCCATCTCCTGATCAGTCTGTGGATCGTTCTACAGCTTCAGGCTCCAATCTCTTGTTCAGGCTGTGGGTGGCTCTACAGCTTCTGGGCCCCACTTCTTGTTCAGGCTGTGGGTGGCTCTACAGCTTCTGGGCCCCACTTCTTGTTCAGGCTGTGGGTGGCTCTACAGCTTCTGGGCCCCACTTCTTGTTCAGGCTTTGGGTGGCTCTATAGCTTCAGGCTCCCACTTCTTGTTCAGGCTGTGGGCGGCTCTGCAGCTTCTGGTTCCCACTTGTTCAGGCTGTGGGTGGCTCTACAGCTTCAGGCTCCCATTTCTTGTTTAGGCTGTGGGCGGCTCTGCAGCTTCTGGCTCCCACTTCTTGTTCAGGCCGGGGGCGGCTCTGCAGCTTCTGGCTCCCACTTCATGCTCTGGCCGGGGGCGGCTCTGCAGCTTCTGGCTCCCACTTCCTGTTCAGGCTGGGGGCGGCTCTGCAGCTTCAGGCTCCCTCTTCTTGTTCAGGCCGTGGGCGGCTCTGCAGCTTCAGGCTGCCACTTCCTGCACAGGCTGTGGGTGCTACTACAGCTTCAGGCTGTGGGCAGTTGTACTACTTTCAGGCTCTCACTTCCAGTTCAGGCTGTGGGCAGGTCTATAGCAGTGACTGACACTTCAGCTCTGCTATTCCTAGCTGGTCCTGATAGAGGTACATGAGTGCTGGAGGATTCCAAACAGGCTGCAGAGCTCTAAAGGGTTAAAGCTTGTAAGTAATGTAAACAAACTCCCGTCTATCATATAAGTCACCCTCCCAGCTGGTACCCTAGGGAAGTTTGTGTAGGCGAGCTGGAGATGAGAACTGCACTAACTCTAAAAGGAAGCAAAATCAGAACAGCAATGTATTTGGTAATAGTCTTTATTTACCTTGACCTATGTTTAAAGCTAATCAATGTGGTGAGAAGACCCTTTTAGGGTATGTTCACACGACGTAATTTCGGCACGCATATTGCTGCGTATTTGCGCCCCCCCACCCCGCATCAAGGGAGTACGCGCATATTAGCGCAAGCCCCCGAAACACACGATGTATTGCGGCGCATACTGTATGCGCCGCAGTAAATCGTGTGAACATAGCCTTAGCCTCTCAACTCCAGTTATGGTTCTGCCCATATGCATGACTGTGCTTTGTGTCGTTTTAAGTACTTGGTAACAAGCCCATTAGCTGTTTGAGCAGGGCTAGGTCAGACTTAGTGTTGTCTAATTCCCCCGGAGGTGACTAGATCTGAATCATGTCCCATTTATATATAATGGGCCATATTTATGGAAACAGTCTAGCAGTAAGACTGTCCTTGTTGCCCATAGCAACCAACCAGAGCTCAGTACTGTATGAAATGAAAGCAGAGTTCTGATTGGTTGCTATGGGCAACAAGGACAGTCTTACTGCTAGACTGGTCTCATACATAAGGCCCTTATTTTTGCACCTAAGAGTCTAAGGCCTCGTTCACACGGCTTATTCTGCCGCGGATTGGCGCCGTACTGGGCACCGGATTGCGCTGCAGTACGGCGCCAATCCGCGGCAGCAATTACGGTAATCCACTGCTCTCATAGAGAACAGTGGAATCCCTCGCTCCTCCCCGCTCGGCGAATCCGCCGCGGGGGGAGAAAGTGACATGCACATTATTTACGGCGCGGACGCGCCGTTAACAATGCATTGTCTATGGGGCCGGGAGTGGCGCCCCCGCCGCGCTCCGGCCCCGCCCCCGTCCCGCCCCTTATTCACGGCGGATGTGTGAGCTCAATACGGCTCACAAATCCGTCGGGAATAAGCCGTGTGAACACGGTCTAAGGCTATGTTCAAACGGCTTATTTTGTGGCGCATTTCGCCATGTATTGAAAGCGTACTGCGCTCTAATACGAGCGAAATGCGCCCCAATCATTACGGTAATCCACAGCTCTCATAGAGAACTATGGATTACGCCTCCTCTCCCGCCGCGGAGGGAGATATTTAACATGTCATTTATGCATGACTATGGGGCTGGCGTGCTGCCGGCCCCCCCACGTCGTGGGACTACGCGCGCATCAGCGCAACTCCCGAACATACCCTAAACAGGAGCTCCTACGTTTCCTGATTGCAAGCAGAAAGTTTGAAGATGGTGGGAAAGTGACACAACTGTTTAGAAAGTCTCAGAATGAGTTGTATCAGACACCTCTGTAAATTCATTGGAGCAGAGATGGTGCATATTGAACCGTGGTAAAGCGCATGCGTCGAACTCGAGGCCCACAGGTTGAATGTGGCCCTCCAGGTCATTTTATGGGGTCCACTAGAGTTTAGACACCAGGAGCAGGGATGAACAAGGTCCGGACGCGGAAGGACCGGCTCTTCACTTTCCCTGGAGGACACAGTCAGTGCTTGGTAAAGGCATAGAAAACGTGCGCCATCTTTTATTTAGAGCTTCGGCTTGCACCTCCACACCCCAGGCCCAGGCGCCATTTTAACCCCCTCCAATGGCGGGTTTAAGGGCAACCATAAAAATGAAAGTGGCCATGGGTTTGGAAAAAAAATTTAAATACCCCTTTGTTGGGAATGATTTGAGCGAAACCCTCATCTTAAATGTTCATGTCTCTTTAATTTTTCCCTGCCCGATCTACTGGGTTTAATTTTGCAGCAGGAATTTGGCTATCCCCCTCAAGGCCAAGGGTGGAAAAACCCTAGGACATCTGGGGTTTTTTTGCATTTTCCTACTTTGGGTTTCGCTATTTTTTCTACTTTCCCGGGGGAAAAGGGGTTTCCCCCGGCCCGCGCTGGGGTAAGTTGTTTTTAAATTTCAAAAAGCTCCACTCACACTCTTTGTCCCCCCCCCCCCCCCCCTTTTAAAAATTCCCTGTTACCAAGGCAATAAAACGTCGCAATAAAGGGGGGGACAAATGGAGCTATTGGGAAATTTGCTGAAAACCCCTTCATGTAATTTAAAAAAAGAACCTTCACATAAAGGTTGTGCCCCCCCTTGCTGAAGGGCAGCACCAAACCATGCCAACCTGCTGTTTCCAGCACTGGTTCCCCTTATTCTAAGATTTAGCAGTTTTTTGGGGCATTTTCCCCCCCAAAAACTTATTCCAAAGAGCCAAGGGGTTTACTTTCCCCCCACCCAAAAAGGGTTTTCCCTGCCCCCTTACAAAATTTTTCACATGTTTTTTAACCCCATTCAAAAGAATTTGGGGTTTTTCAGTTTTTAGGTGGGTGGGGCTTTCCTCAGATGGGCGGTTTTTAAAAAACTTTAAATCTTTGAAGGCTCTTCCCGGCTGAAAACTGCAGATTTTGGGGCATTAAAAAACACGAAAACCCACAGGGATCTTACGAAAAAGGGCACAGACTGGAAAAAAGCAGGTCTGACACTACTTTTTGTTCCCCAGCCAGGGGCCCCATAATCTGGGAACCCGGTTTTTTCTTTAAAAACCCCTTTTTTAAACCAAGCCGGGCCATCCTTTTTGGGCCCCTCTGGGCAGAGCCCCCCCTTTTTTTAAAACTTTTCAAACTTCACTTTATGGGGGAAATAACTTTTTTGAAAACTTTAAAACCCAACCATGTGATTTCCCGAGATTGTTTTTCTCGTGACACATTGTTCTTTTAAAATAGTTAAAAAAATTTTTGGTCCAAAAAATGCTTTGTTTATTTGTGAAAAATATCAAATTTTCGTGAAGAATGTGAAAAATTTAACCCAAATTTTAAATTTAAAAAAATTTGCATGTAAGAAAAGAATTATTTCCCCCTCAAAATAAATTTTTTAACTAACAAACTACCATATGTCTGCTGAAATTTTGGGATAAATTTTTTTAAAAAGGGGGGGTTTTTTTTTTTTTTTTTTTTTTTTTAAACGAAAAAGGGGCTTTTTTAAATTTTGTAGTTAAAATTTTAAAAAAATTTCAATAAAACATTTTTTGGGGCCATTTTTTAACGGGACCTTTATGACCCCGTATTTAGATAAACCCCCTAAATGACCCATCTAAAAAACAAACCCCCTTAAAAATATTCAAAAACCCCTTTTTTGGGAAGTTTATTAACCCATTAGGGTTTTTAAAAGAATTAAAGCAAAGTTTGGGAATGAAAATTTAAAATTTCAAATTTTTTTTGCAATTTTTTAAATTTTTTACATTTTTGAAAAAAAACGGGAAATGTGAAACAGGGAAAAAACAAAAAAATATTGATTCCCCCAGATTCTGGCGTTTTTTAAAAGATATCCAAAAAGGGGGCCCCCAGTGGGATTATTTGGGCTCAACCACAAGCCCCAGAATTTTGAGGACACCTACGGACTCTGGGCCTCAATTTTTATTAAAAGAAATTTTTTTTAGGGGCCCTTTTCAGGGGTTTGGGGGACTCCCCCAAAAGGTTTTCCCAAAAATTAATAAATACCCCCTAAAAAAACCCCAAAATTTGGGAAAATTCCCCAAACCCCCTTTTCGGGAAAAAATCCCAGGGGTTTTTGTAGTATATCACCCCCCAGGGGTTTCCCACATTTTTTTGCGTTTTGGCCCCTGAAAATTAAAAAAAAAATATATTTTTTCCAAAACGCAATTTCAGCTGAAATTTTTTTAATTTTTTCAAGGGAAACTTGGAAAAAAAAAAGGGCCCCAAAAAATTTTGGGTTTTGCAAATTTTTTTCCAAGGTTTGGCCCAAAACCCCAAAATGTGGTGTAAACGCCTTTTTTTGGGCGCAAACAAGGGGGGAACCCCCCAAAAAGGGACCCTATTTGGCTTTTTGGGGACATATATTGGGTTGGGGCCCCTGTCGCATCGCAAACCCCCCAAATACTCAAAAAACAGGGAAAACCTTCCAAAAAGTTTTCCCCCTTTGTATTCAAAAACCCCCCCAGGGGAACTCATCTAAGGGGTTTTTTTGCATTTTGGGCCACAGGTTTTTTCCGTAGTTTTCTTTGTTTTTTTAGCCTTTGGGCCCCCTGGAAATGGGGGGGGAAAAGCAGTTCCCCCCCAATTTTTTTTTTTGGGCTTCTTTTACCGTATTCCCGGCCCCCCCTACCGGGATAAAAAGGACAAGGGTAACTTTAAATATGGGGGTCGGAAAAATTACCCCCCTTTAATAAATTTTTTTAAAATTTTTATTTAAATTTTTTTTTTACTTTTAAAACTTTTAAAAAATGAAATTTAAAAAAAATTGCGTTTTTAAATTTTTTCCCCATTCTACAGGGCCCTAGCTTTCTTAATTTTTTTGCATACGGAGCTGCTTGTTGGGGTTTTTTTTTTAAAGAGATGAGTTTTATGATTTTATTGGGGCCAAATTTTGGGGGCCCCTTTGATCTTTGATCACTTTTTTTTTAAAGGGTTTTTTTTGAGGGCAAATTTGGGCAAAAAAACCCGATATCCGGTTGTGGG
This sequence comes from Phyllomedusa bahiana, assembly GCA_025379985.1. Classification (NCBI taxonomy): domain Eukaryota; kingdom Metazoa; phylum Chordata; class Amphibia; order Anura; family Hylidae; genus Phyllomedusa; species Phyllomedusa bahiana. Next base: position 37,187 of record JAODAL010013038.1, read on the forward strand.
TGTTTTATTTTTATTTTTTTTCAGCGGGCACTGCGGTTTTAAATGACCTTGCCAGTTTTAATCAGCAGTTAAAATTTCGAACCGCGATACCCCCCTTTGTATATTTTTTTTAAATTTTTTTACTGCTTTTTCCCCCAAAAAAAAACCTTTTAAAATTTTAACAAGAAAAACCCCAACCCCTTTTTTTGGGGATCGCCAAAAGTCCCCGAGAGCCATAACTTTTTTTTTTTTTTCTTTTTATTGGGGCTTTTATAGGGACTTTTTTTGCGGGGTGATTGACGTTTTTTAAATTTGGTAACATTTTTTGGGGGGGCAAGGGTTTTTTTTGTCGGGAAAAAGAGAATACAGCAATCCTTTGCAGTTTTTTATTTTTTTTTTAATAAACGTTTACCGGGATATCCGAGACAAGTTTCCCCTTTTCTCTTTGGGTTTAAAGGGTTTAAAAAGGGTATAAACCCCAATTTTAATGTAATTTTTTTTATTTGAAAGCACAAATTTTTTTTGGGAAAAAATGTTTTTAAATTTTTGTTAAAACAAAAATTTAAGCATTGCTACTTTTAATAACCCAGGGAAATTTTTAATTTTTTCTTATAAAAGACTGTGTAAGGGCTTTTTTTTTTTTTTGGGGATGAACTGACGTTTTAATTGGCAACACTTTGGGTAAGTTTTTTATGACCCTTTTTACTCCCCTTTTATGTGGGGTTCCGGGGTTAACAAAAATCACAATTCTGTGACGGTTTTTTTTTTTGGGGGGGGTTTTACGGGTTCACCTACGGGTTTTAAATTTAAAATTAAAAAGATTTAAAGGGGGGTCGCTACGGGACCGCGGCGATACCAAATTTTGGGTACTTTATTTTTTTTTGATCTTTTTTTTGGGGCGATTGGCTTTGTAAAGGGGGAAAAAGGGGGAAGTAAAGTGTTTTTATTTTTTTTTTTTTTTAAATCTTTTTCACTTTTTTCACTTTTTCCCCCGGGGGGAATTTAAAAGAACGATCGTCCAATTTGTTCAAACAATAGATCCACCAGCTTTAGCTGTATTCTGGTCTCTATGGCAACTGTCACACCGGGGCCCCCAATTTCATTGTGGGCATCGGACGTCCCCCAAAACAAAACCCCGGAAAGCCTCATTCACCTTTCCCGGGCGTCTGGTAGGGAATCAGTACGGCGCCCCAGCCCATTTCGGGGCCCGGATTTTCGGGCACAGGGCCCCACTCCGGCCCCTGGAGGGTCGGAATGATCCCCCGCGGTAAATACTTTCTGGTTCCCCTGGGCCCGGGTTTTTTGGCCCCCTCCACCCGTGAGCACGCAAATCGCCTTGAAGTACTTTAAAAAAGGCAATTTTTCGGGGAAACCCCCACCCGACATTACCCCCAAAGTACGGCAAAAAGTCGGTAAGGGGTTTTAAAATATCAGTCAAACTGTAGAAAAGGGTTTACAAAAATGCCCCCTAAGGCATGCATTTGGGGGTAGGTGGGGCTTGTCCCCCCTTTTTCCCGGAGAAACCCCGCTGGTTTCCTTGGCCGTCCCCTTTTCGCTTTTCCCATAGAAAGAGAGAAAATTGGGATCGCCCCAAAAAAAAGACAGGGGGGTGACACCAAAAAATGGGGGAAATTTAACAAGTAATATTAAAATTACCCAAAACAAATAAACCCCACGTCCCCGTAACCCTAAAAGGGGAAAGGGGAATACTCCTCTCTTTCCGTCAAATGGCCCCGTTAGGGACTTGGGGCCCCAACGCATTTTAACCCGGGCCTATCAGAAATAGAGGGGGAATGCCCCTGAAATTTACCCCCCAAAGAACAATGGGGGCCAAAAAAACCCCATACGGGGGACAAAGTCACCAAAGGAAGGGGGTACTTCACAATTGTATGCAACCCAACCCCCAAATGGTGTTTGGGGTGTGTTTGTTTTGTGTGTGTGTGTGTGTTTGTGTGGGTATATATATATAAAATAAAAATAAAATAAATATAAATATAAAATATATTTATAAAAAAAATATATATATATATATATTATTTAAAAAAACACACACACACAACTTTTCCTTTCCCCCCAAATTTACATTTTCCCCTAGTTAAAAGCGGAAAACTTAGGGGGATGCCCGGCACTTTTATTCCATTTTCCCCCAGTTTAAAAGTCGGGGGTAGAAAAACAAGTTTTCCCAAAATACCACAACAAACCCCATGAAAGGGGAAAAAAAAGAAGTGGGGAAAATTTTTCTTAACAAGGGCCCAGACAGCAAAACATTTTTAAAATATACCTTTTTCTGACTTTTCAAAAAAAATTTTTAAAATATAAATTTTTATAAATTAAATATATAATATAAAAAATATATATAAATTTAAACTAATTCATAATAACGCACCCATCAGTCCCCAACTTAAACATTCTGACTTTAAAAAAAACCTCCACTTAAAAAACAAAAACTTATGGGGAGGCGCGTCCTTCAAAAAATCACACACTGGGGTTTTGGGCCCCTAAAAAAACATTGCGAGCCCCCCCTTTTGGGCCAATCGTCTTCTGACCCAGTACTACAAACCCTTTTTTTTTTTTTTTTTTTTAACCTTTCCCCCCCGCTCACCTTTTGCATGGAACCCTTTCCCCAGTTCCCCCCTTTAGGCCGCCATAACCGCTTTCCCCCCATTCCCTCTGGGCTTCCACGTCGGCCCCCACACAAGGGGCTGTTCCCCCCAGTCCCCGTCTTCCACATCCCGGGAACCCCAATGTAAAATACAGCACTGCAAAGTATCAGCAAATTATACAATTTTTGTTTCATTTATATCTGGGACTTTTAGTTCCCCAACTAAAAATTGCCACAATATTCCCCCCCCCCAAAATGTAAATCATTGTAGGGGGCTGAAATTTGTACTTTTGTTTAAATAAAGGGCCGCTGGGGCCCTGCTGGGATTTTTGTTCCATTCCCACAGCAGCTATAAATTTTTGGGAAATACAAAATGCCACATGCCACCGCAGCATATGGGGGACACAGAAAGTGAGGGAAAATCTAACCCAAGGGGACCGACAAACAAAAAAAATGTAAAAAAGGTCTGTTAAACCCTTCCCCTGCACTCGCCAAAAATAAAAAAGAAAATCAGGAGTTGCATTTAAAAAAAATGTAATGGGACAAACCAATTTTGTGTTGTATATAAACTATATACACTCACCGGCCACTTTATTATACACCCCTTTCCCAAAGCTCTTTAACACTTAATTTCTTTAAACACCCAAAACACAATGGCGGGAACTCATGCATTTAGGCATGTAACATGGTCAAACAATCTTCCCCTGCCGTTCAAAACCGAGCCCTCAAATGGGGAAAAAGGGTTTGAGTGCCTTTTAACTGGGTTGGGTTTTTTGGGCCCAAAATGTCGACATTTCCGAAATTCTGAAAAAAACCCGGATTTTCAAACCCCAACCACCTTTGGGTTTAAGAAAAGGGGCCCCCCAAAAAAAAAAACAATTTCCCTTTAGCGGCAGTCCCCCGGGGGGGAAAAAGCCTTTTGATTCCAGAGGTCAAAAAAAATGGGGGAGACTGGGCGAGCTGATAGGCAATAGTGACTCAAAAACCACCCGGGTAAAAACCAAGGTAGGGCCCGAAGAGCATCTCTGAACGCCCAAATTAAAGGCCAACTTTTTAGGGAGAAGGGGTACAGCAACAGAAACCCCCAGGGGGCCACTCTTTCACTTTAAAAAACAGGAAACTGAGGGTCCAATTTGCCCAACCCCATCGAAAATTGGGGCAGTAGAAAAATTGGAAAAAAATTGCCCGGGCTGAAAGAGGGCCCGATTTCCCGCTTTCGAAAATTCGTAAAAAAGGAAAGGGTCAGAATTTTTTGGGGTCAACAACCCTGAAAAACATGGAAACCACCTGCCTTGTATCAAAAGGTTTTAGGGGGGTGGGGGTGGGTCAGGTGGGGGAATATTTTCTTGGGGACCTTTTGGGCCCCTTGGGAAACCCAAATTGACAAACGTTGCAACACCTTTTGGAATCTATTTCCCCGAAGAATAGGCAGGGTTTTGAAGGCAAAAGGGGTCCAACCCGTTTTCTAAAATGGTGTTAAACCCAATAAAAATTTGGGCCGGGGATGTATATCTCTATCATTTTGGAAAAAGGAAAAAAAAAGGGGTGGGACAATATGTAAAATCTTTGATAAAGAAGCAAGTTTAAAAAAAAGGCTGCTCACCTCCCCTGGGGTTTTACAAAATTTAAGGTACAACTCCCCTGAAAGCTTTTCAGAGTTGTTAAAGCCGTCGCCCTTTACACGGCCCTTTGGAAACCTTTGAATGGGCTCAAAAGGGTGAAAGGGACTTGGTAAATAAAAATTGGGAAAAATTGCCCAAAAAAAAAAAAGGGGATAAACTCCGGCCCACTTCCAAAAGACAAAATGGGGCCCCCTTTCGTGGTTTTATAAAATATAGTTACTTTTAAATTTAAAAAAAACACTAAGGGTTCTTACCAAAAATTGATTTTAAAAAAAAAAGAAAATAAAAAAAAAGTACTTTCCCAACCCAAAAATTAGGGGAAAACTGGAAAATAAGTCATTTTTCCCAAATTTCCCCCAAAAAACCCCCAAGGAGTTGGGACGGGGCGCGCAAAAACACTTTTAAAACCTTTGTGTCTTTAAAAAAAACTGTTTATTTTAAAAAAAGGGGTTCCAAAGCTTTATAATGCTTATTAGCCGCTCGGGGATGGCAGAAAATAAAAAACCTCGCCTTTTAAAAACCCCCCAAATTCCCCCCCCACCCGCCATCCTATTCCCAACTGATAACAAATGTTTATTCAGCCGTGACCCTGGGGGCCCATTTACAGGGCCCCCCAGTCCCCTTCCCGATAAAATGCCATTGAAAGCCAGCATCACATTTTCACCGATCATCAAAAACACAGTTTGGCAGGTACCGGCTGCGACGCTGGAACATGTGGCTTCACAAGATACGTTTATTTGTTATGTTTTCTTTTTTCCATCATCGCTGAATGAATAAATGAACCCTTCTATTAAATTTTTGGAACACCCCTTGTCACCCAAAAAATTTTCCCCCAAAAGAAAAAAACAAAATGCAAGGGTCACCGCAAGGGGTTTTCCCCCCCCCGGAAAACCCGCACGGAAAAAGGGAAAAAAGTCCCCCAAAAAACTCCAAATGAACAAACTGCCCAGCTTTGAAACCAAGTTTTTGGGAAGGGGGTTAAAAAAACCCAAAAAAATTTTTTTTTCCCAAAAAATATTAAAAAACGAAAGAAACCATGGGATTTGCCGTAATGAACCCTAACCCCCGTTTTAGGACAACCCCTCAAAAAGCTGGAGACTATCCGGGAAAAATTATTTAAACAGAGAAACTTGGTTGGGAAAATTCAATTTTGCTACCCCGCCCTTTCCCACAGGGGTTAAACCCAAAAGGAAAAAGGAAAGTCATGTATCCCCGGGGGTGTGGGGGCGGCAACCCCCAACCCCCCACCCCGACTTTCCCGCACCTACTTTTCCCCCTCCTGACTCCCCTCATACATGGCCCCATGTTTAAGGATAACTTTTTTGTAGTAAAATGGTAACCCCAGCTGTTTAATTTCCCCCCCTTTTTATACAATAATCAACTAATTTTTGTAAAAAACACTGACAAGCAAAAGGGTAACAATGTTTTGATCTTTTAACACTTCGGGGGAGAGTTAAAAAAAGCTCTTTTTGCACCAAAGTCCATCTGCACCCACTTGGGGAATGGTAGAAGGACCGGGGATCAGTTTTGGTAAAGATTGCTTAAAATGTGATTCAGGCCCAAAGGATTAGGCAGTATTGAAACCCAAAGGGGATTCCCAAATACAAACAAATAAAAAAAAAAACCTTTGTTTTTTTAGGAGCAAACTGTAACTAAGCAGATGAAAATATTTTTGCAATAAAAATTTATGTATAAGAGGGAAGATGCTGTATAAAAATTACAGTGCCTCATGTACAAAGCTGATGGCTGGTGGATATGGACCTGAAAGCCAAAGTTCAAACCATTTTTACCATTTTGCTTGCAGTGTAAAATTTTTTTTATTGGACATACTTTAGCAAAAAAAAAAATTGAAAATATGCAAAAACATGCAGGAAAATTGTGGAGTTTTGAAAAATGTTTTTGCTCCATCAACCTGCAACTGACCTGCATCTGATCTATTTTTTCCGGGCTAGAAAAGGGCCTCTTACACAATTGGGTGCAAACCGGTGACCACGGGGGCAACATTTAAAACAATGCAGGGTAAAAAGGAATTGCCTCACCCACGTCGGGTTTTTGATGAAGGTTGAACTCTTTACTTATTTGAAAGGAGGTGAAAAATTTTTTAAATTGTTTCCAGGGGCGAAACTTTTCCCGGGGCAGCCCTTTGTGCTCCATGTCATCAATTACACTCTCCTGTGATGAGGCTGAAGATATGGGAGCAGGAGCACTGGCCGGACCCAATTCCTCTTGTCTTTGCATCAAACTAACTGGACCAACTTATTATATATTTTGGGAGTCTGAGTCGGTCCATTTTATTCCGACTCCAACTCCTGCAAAATAGCCCCTGACTCCGACTCCACAGCCCTGCATGTATCAGTACTGAACTATTCATATTTATACTTTTAAATACTTGCAATTTTAATTATGCGGTCACCTGTTGGGAATGTAGGGGTTAATTTCTCTCTTGCCGATCATGTGAATGGATGTGTTTGTATATATTGTGGTGATTTTTTGTTTTGCTATGCTATGATTAACGCCAATATATCAAAAAATCATAATAAAACAAGGTAGTAAACCAAAATTCTAACCAACACCAATATATAAAGAAAACTACCAAAAATACAAAAATACAACATATAAAATGTTTTATTAATTTCCAAATGTATAGTAAAAATACAAGACCTAAACTATAGCTAAAAATGGAGGGTGTTTCAAAGATACAACCCACACTAAGGTGGTTTTACATAAGGTGCATAATAATGTCAAATAATATAGTATATAACCAAATATACATATAAATATACAATCAATAATAGGTCACCATTGTATCTTTGTGGCACCACCATTTTTAGCTATATGTATTTGGTCTTTGTATTTTTGTGTTTTTACTATACATTTGGAAATTAATAAAGTTTTATATATGTTTTTTGTATTTTTGGTAGTTTTCTTTATATATTGGTGTTGGTATGCTATGATTAAGGAGATTCCTCCGAAACGCGTTACCGGTTCATTACTGCTACTCCACATGCGCTTCATACGTTTTTAATATGTATTGGAAATAAAATTTGGTTATTTTAACCCTACCTAACCTGTATTCAAGCTGGAGCGGTTTGTTCATATAGACTTCCTCTGTTCCATCTAGATAGTTGATGGTTACTTTAGGAATTGAAAATTCGACTCCAGCGATCTACCTATTTCTACTTGTACAGTTGAAACCAGAAGTCTCCATCCACTATATAAAAAGCCCCTGCAGGTTTTTTTTCACTATCTGACATGAAATCAGAATTATCCTTCCCCATTTTAGGTCAATTAGGAACCAAAATTATTTAGATTTGCCTAATGCAGAATGAGAGAATTTTTTAAGGCATTTTCATTAGTTTCTGCAAACCCGAGCACCCTCACTCAGCTCTATTTGTTAATCCCTTAGAAGTGATTGGAAAGGAGGGACACAGGCGCCGCTCTCCTCATGCTCAGTCAGGTACCTACGAGCGACCTGTGCAGCACATTTTCATCCATGGGGAAACCCCTTTAACCTGTCTCCTCAGAAGTCCCCATAGGTGTTTGATTGGCGTCAGATCAGGAGATAAACTTGACCACTGAATCACTTTCACCCTGTTCTTCTTCACCAATGCAGCAGTGGCCATTGGGTGTTTTGGATCATGGCTATGTTGGGGAAAGTGCAAGGATTTCTGGTAGCATCTTATTTTCACTATAGAGCAGAACATATGTGAATTCATGACCCCATTAGTGAAACATAGCTGAAGTCTAAGCAAGTAGAAGATCATAAGTTGTATAGTAAAGACAAAAGCGGTCCCATAGCAAGTTATGCGGAGGAGACCACCTAGCCTACATATTTCGAACAGATATTCTGACTCATGGCTGAATTCATGACTCCATCAGTGAAACGTAGCTCCCCAACAGCAGCAGCCCTTGTGCAGCACCACATTCGGATACGGCCTCCATCATGTCTCACTGTAGGCACCTTGCATTTTTCTTTTGCACGCGTCACCTTTGTGAAGCCATCCGTTCCAAAAACATTTATCTCGGGTCTCACCACTCCAGAGTGTAGAGTCCTAATAAGATGAATGTTTTTGGTTCCAATGGCTTTAAAACCGTAACATGATTGTGTCATGAATTCACAGCTGCTCTATAGTGAAAGAGAAGATGCTACAATCACTACAGGCCCTTGGTCATCCAATAATTTTCCAAAATAACAATGATCCAAAATGGACATCAATGGCCACTGCTGCATTTGTGATGAAGAACGGGGTGAAAGTGATTCAGTGGCCGAGTATATCTCCGGATCTGACGCCAATTGAACACCTATGGGGAATTCTGAAAAGACAAGTTGAGAATCGCGCTTCTTCCAGCATCCCTATATTTACTATTTTGCCATAGGCAAACTTAAACTCTATCACTTCTCTATCTATAAAACACTACAACGTAACTTTTATTATGTATAACTCTTAACCTCTCTACACACTAATGAAAAACCTGATTTCTAACCCACCATTTAAAGAGAACCTGTCACATAGTTTTTGCCCCCCTTGCTGAGGGCAGACAAGTAGTGTCAGACCTACTGTTCCCAGCGCTGTGCCTTATTCTGTAAGAGCTGTAGTTTTCGTGTATTTAATGCTCAAATCTGCAGTTTTCAGCCAGAAGAGTTATTCGAAGAGTCCTTCAGAGTGTCAGTTTTTTTTCAAGCCCCGCCCACCTGAATGACAAAAATTACTTTTAATTGGTAGAAAATGTGGGAATAAAGTCAGTGGGGGAGCTAGGCTTTGGTGGGTGGAGCTAACACCCACTCATGAATAAGATTTGAGGGTAAATGCTCTAAAACTACAGCATCTTACAGAATAAGGGCACAGTGCTGGGGAAAAGAGGTCTGCACTAGCTTGTGCTGCCTCAGCAAGGGGGGGATAACCCTATTGACAGGTTCCCTTTTTCCCCCTTTCTACTTCAAAGGGAAGGGAAATCCCCTTTTCTTTTATAAAGTCGGGTGGAGCACCACTCATTAACGGGAAAAACCCTTAATTATACGAATTTACTACTCAGAAAAGGGATCCCAAGCCCTATTAGGCAGTCGCCCCTAATTAATGGACACAAAAAAAAAAAAGGTCCCTTGTGACACCCCTCTGCATGGGTGACACGTGGCAGAGGTGAGAAACCAAAATTTAAAACGTCTCCCTGACCTCCCCACATGTTTCCCCAGCTAAGGGTTCCGGGGGTTAAGGTCCAGCATCCCGGCTCTCGAAGAGGCCGTTCTTGAAGAATGGAAAAAGATAATGTTGCCGTGTCGCAAACATGTTTATTCCAGTTCCTAGAAGACTCTGTGCTGTCCTATTTAAAAAAAAAAAAAAAATGGGGGCCCATTCAAACATATAAAAAGTAGAATTTTTTTATGTAGGTTATTCTTTTTTGCATGAACAAATTGAGTAAAGTAAAGATTTTGTAAACCATTGTAAATTTGGGCATTTTCTTCCCGTTTTTTCACCCCATACACCAAATTAGATTGTAACTCTCACGAGCAGGGCCCCCACCCCTTGTGTCTATTTGTAAGTACTTTTTAATGTGTAATGACTGTGTTTTAACCCTTAATTTTGTAAAGTGTGGGAATTGTTGGCGCTATAGAAATAAAGATTATTATTATTATTATAATCAGTTATATTATTGATATTACTTTCATGTTATAGGTTAAAAACTTAGTCTTTTTGCAATTGTCCTGTTCCTTGAGATATTGATTAACATCTCACGTCAAGGGGGTACATTTATGTTAACAGAGATTTTACACAGAATCTCACAAAAGTTAATGCACCCCTCATATTATAGCTTTTCTTGGGTCAACACTGAAGAGCTGATGCTTTAATACAATGTAAAGTAGTCAGTGCACAGCTTGTTTTTTCAGTATAAATTTGGTGTGCGCCCCCAAAAACCCCCTTTAAAACCCTTAACAAAAAAACCCACCCCCGGCCAAAAAAAAATGTCCCTTTAAAAAAAACGAAAAAGGGCCCCCAAACAAAAGTGAGGACACCCCTTTAAAAATGGAAACCCGCCCAAAAGTGAGGACACCCCTAAATGAAAATGGACAAATTGTGCTCAGTGTCAATATTTTGTGAGACCCCCATTATTTTCCAGCACTGCCTTAACCCTCTTGAGCATGGAGGTCACTGGAGTTTCACAGGTTGCAGCCACTGGAATCCTCTTCCCTCCTCCATGACGACATCACGGAGCCGGTGGATGTTAGAGACCTTGTGCTCCTCCACCTTCCATTTGAGGAGGCCCCATAGATGCTCCATAGGGTTTAGGTCTGGAGACGCTTGGCCAGTCCAGCACCTTTACCCTCATTTTCTTTAGCAAGGTAGTGGTGGTCTTGGAGGTTTTTGGGGTCGTTATCATGTTGGAACACTGGGGTGGGGTCTCCTACTCTACCGACGGGGGACCCTGTCTAACTATTTGCCAGCTCGACGCCCCATGCCGCTACCTACTTCAGCGCGGCCTATATATCTACAGTAGTTAGCAGTGGCCCTAACTACCAGGGTACCAAGCAGGTAATTGTTTTTATGATTTGGAACACTATGGATGTTTGTAGATGATGGGCACTGTTAGGAAGATGATAAAAAAAAGTGAGAAGTCTCAGGTGTTTGTGTTGTAAATTCTTTAGGGACAAGTGGTGGCCGGGAGAAGTTGTTATGGCGGTCTGGAGCGGATGGAAAGGAAAAGAGAAAATGAGTGACTCCTCAGACAACACGTCACCTGTAAGTCACTGAATGTAACTGCACTGTGTGCACTTGTATCTAACACTATATGGTCACTGTATGTCAGTAATATTTGTCTTGGTGTAATGGTTTATATTCAGTAACACTATAGTGGTAGTATTCAGTCTCTTTATGGTGGAGATATGTGGTGATGATGTTGTGGTATTATTTGGTCTTTGCATATTGTTGTTTAGCGATATTTGTCTGGGTATACTGGTTTGGTCAGTAACATAGTGGTGAGTATTTGCTGGCCCTTGTGTATGTACAGACCCGCACAATATAGATAAACTGTACATTGTAAAATCCAACAAGAACAAAATCCTAAAAACAATGGCGTTTTTGCATTTTTTTCTTCTTCACCCCACAAATATTTTTTTCTTTTTCTGGGGTGGAGTCTGAGCGGCGGGGTTGGAGAGGAGGGGGACCCAGATGCTTCATCTGTATGGGGCCCTGAAATTTATGATGGCGGCCCTGCTTCCATGCCTGTTCTTGACTGTAGGCAGACACACTTGTCTTTGTACTTCTTACCTGGTTGCCGCCACAAATGCTTGACACCATTTGAACCAAATAAGTTTATCTTGGTTTCATCAGAGCACAGGACATAGTTTCAATAATCCAGGTCCTTAATCTGCTTGTCTTCAGTAAACTGTTTTACTGACTTTCTTGTGCATTATCTTTAGAAAAGGCTTCCTTCTAGGACGACAGCCATGCAGACCAATTTGAGGCAGTATGTGGCATATGGTCTGAGCACTGACACGTTGACCCACCCCTGTAAACTCTGCAGCAATGCTGGCAGCTCTCATCTCTGGATATGATGCTGAGCATGTGCACTCAGCTTCTTTGGCCGACCATGGAGAGGCCTCTTCTGAGTGGAACCTTTCTTGTTAAACCGCTGTATGGTCTCGGCCATTGTGCTGCAGCTCAATTTCAGGGTGTTGGCAATCTTCTTATAGCCTAGGCCATCTTTTTTTCTGATACTCAGAGAGCTATTTGCTATGAGGTGCCATGCAGAAGAGTATCTGGAAATTTCGCCTATCGTGAGATTTTATTGGCCTCTGTTGGGTCAGTGGGCGCTAATGGCTGTGGTTGCATGCTCCAATAGGTTTCTTCCGCATACAGCAAACGTACACTACAAACACAATGTGAAACTTACTTTGCAGAGAACACTGTGAAAGTCTGTGGGCTCACTGGCTCCATTTGACTTAATGAACTGTATCCTAATCGCCTCAATTATATGCAGATAGTGCGCTTACATGATTGGTAGCTTGTGCTTAGAGGTTTACTCATCTTGTTACTGCTCAAAGCCTACTCTTCACAGCTAGCTTCAGGCTGTGGGTGGTTTTACAGCTTCAGGCTCCCACTTCCTGTTGAGGCTGTGGGTGGTTCTGCAGCTTTAGGCTCCCACTTCCTGTTTTGGCCGTGGGCAGTTTTTGCAGCTTCAGGCTCCCACTTGCTGTTCAGGTTGTGGGTGGTTCTACAGCACTAAAGTCATAAAGAGAAAAGAAGCCAGCTCACCATAAATAGATCAGCTGGTGTATCGTCCTTGCACATATTTTATCTGGAGGGACGTGTAGCATAGAAGGGAGGAGGTAGAAAACGATACAGCAATCGGACGGCAGGTTTCAATCAATAAAACATTCGGCCTTATTGAAAACACCTTTAAAAAGCCAGCAACCCACAAAGAAAAGCAAGTCACTGCTGACGCGTTTCGGCCGCCGATACATCCTTATTCATAGCATAAAAATAGCGACCTGTATGTTCCTTATATACTCTATAATATAAAATAAGAATTATACTCACCTGTGCGCTGTGCCACCGGAATCAAAGGTTCTACAGCAGTGACTGAAAGTTTAGCTCCACTATTCCTATTTGAGCCTGTTAGAGGGACATTTGTAATGGAATTGGCCAAAAGGCAGAGAAGAAGGCTTCAAAGATCTAAAGGGTTACATTTTGTCAGTAAGTAACATAAACAAGCTCCTGTGCTGCTGATAAGACACAGCAGGAAGGGACCTCACAATCCTGGTCAGGCCTGAAGGAACAGAGAGACAAGCAGGAGATGAGAACAGTTCTAAGGCTGAAAGGAAGTAAAATAAGAACAGCAGTGTATTTGGTAATGGTCTTTACTTTGGCTGCATGTTTAAAGAGGTTTTGCCACGATGTAATGTTGACGTGGGATCCTCCAAAATGGGTATTTAATCACTTTTCTAAATATGTGATTAAAAATATTGCAGCCCGAGAGAGCTACAGGTTGCTTTACCTGCCCTTAGTTACTTAAAAGCTTCTATTAGATACGACCTGACAGGAGCTACTGGCTGGGGCTTGCACAGAGAAAGCTTCTTATCTAATGAAAGGGAGCTGAAGAAGCTTTCAAGGCACCGGGTAGAATATGTTGTGTTTTGTATACAGAATCCACTAGTTGTAGTTTATTTGAGTGAACATTTCACACGATCCCTTATGCACGGCTCTGTGCTCTGGCTGTGTCTCTCTCTCTCTCAGCTCAGGTGGCTTGTTTACATTTGCTTCTTAGCAGATAAGGCACGTCCTGGCAAAACCCCTTTAAAGTTAATCAGTGTGGGAAGAATATCCCTGTAATAATTCTAAACAAGTCTGAAGTTACCGCAACGTTAGACCTTTCTCTGCATACGATTAACCAAGCGGGCTCCACCAGTTGTATTAGCATCTAAGAACTTGAATGTTCTGGGGGTTCAGATAGTGGAGCAGCTGTGATTTACATTAGGACATCTCTTAGATCTGTAATTACCTGGGGATTTGGGCAAATCTCTGCTGTTTTCAACATTTCAGAGGATAAAAGTGCTTTAGCGTTTATTCTACTCGTAGCTGAGGGTTTGCCCCAATTGTCTATTCCTCCCTGAGCTGCTTCTCTTTTCTCTCCGGATATAGATGATGCTGTAGAGAAACCTTTGCCACCTCCTTAATCCTTCTTGCTTGTTCCCACAGATTCCGGACATCCCTCCAAAAAGAAGAAAAAGAACAACTAAAGTCGACAAAGTTTTTTTTAATGGAACAAGGACCCCTCCGGCTACAGCGGAACAACACTTTTTTGCTGATTGCTTCCTGGCCGTCCCATTCTGCTTAATATTGCAACTCATAAGGGTATGTTCACACGGCTTATTGCGGCACGGATAGTACACGACCTGATCAGCGTGTAATTCCAATCCACGAGGGGGCGGGCGGCGGCCCCATTGACCTGCAGTGTAATCGCCACTAACAATAGGATCATATTGTACGTGCGGGGAGACAATGCATAATCCATAGCTCTCTATGAGAGCTATGATCGACTGTAATTACGGCACACATTTCGCCGCTTGTAATGCGCAATTACGCTTTAAAATAAAAACAGTGTGAACATATCCTTACAAGGGTAGCGGCAACCTCCCAGGGACCGATCCTCTGTACTGCTGCACAGGTGTGAGGTGACCGTCACCATGAACAATACAACTCCTACCTACCATCTACAGCTAAAATGACAAAAACACTGGAAAAACCCAGTCTAAAAAAAAAAAAGATTTTTTTTTATTCCAGTTCTGTTTACATACTGGGGACAGCAGGAATTTACTTTAAAGGAGTTGTCTCCCTTCAGAGTTTCAGAGAATGCATGAATGAAATACTCTGTCACTACCTGGTTCAGACTGACTCATTTGCATACAGCTCCATGCTTGTACAGCTCCTTGCCCTGCTGTGCTTTCAGATGCTAATTAGATCAGATTAGCTTCTCAAACTACTAACAGGACTTCTTATCTGATCCCCAAAACAAAAGCCCTAATTACAGTTCTGTTTATTTTACATAAATCAAGCTTTTTACTGCTGAGCAGCACAGGACACTGCCATGACCTGTGTGATGACATCACTCACTGTTATTTCATTGAACAAACAGCAGGGGGAGAATTGTTTACAGGTCCATTACTGAGGGAACTGAAATAGCCAGGGAGGTCATAAATTCACTTGTATCTCCTTAGGGAAAACAGAGGAACAAAGTAATATATTTGGAAAATGTCTTTATTTTGTGTTCCCTACAATTTGAAAGCCATTCTTTGTAGCGAGACAACCCCTTTAAGCTGGTCCTAGTTCCTGCCTTAATCTGTAACCTTACAGCAGCCTGTGCACAAAGGAATTCTGGGTAAGGGCTGGCTGTATGGTTACGGGACTATGAAGATTTAACACAATGTTTTTTTTTTTCTTTTTTTACTTTGTTTCAGAGGGACCGTGGGCTGTACAGTATGTTATACATTCGCTTGTAAGGCCCTGTTCACACGACGGATTTGAACGCGGTTATGGCCGTGGGTTCTGACGTGGTTTCTGCAGCCAAAACCATGTCCAGTTTATTAACATGGTTTCCTATGGGAAACCGCATTACTGTTCACACGCCACGGGTTTGGCCGTGGCTCTGGGGCCGCGGCCTTGCTGCGCGTGTTTGAGAACTCTCCTGTCAATTCTTGACAGGGAGTCCTCAGCGCGGCGGCCGCGCGGTGTTGCCGCAGGTGTCGCCGCGGTTGGTGTGCGGCTGGCGGTGCAGTTTTCCCCCTGCCTATTAATTTGCATGGGGGCAAACCCTCGCCGCTAGCCGCGCCCCAAACCACGCCCCGCCCGTGCCGCAAACCCGCGACGGGAGACGCGAGTTTGTGGCGAGGTTAGGACAAGGTTTTGGCCGCGGGAGCCGCGGCCAAACCCACAGCCAAAGCCGCCATGTGAACGAGGCCTTACGCTCCCACTTCCTATCTTCATGGTCTTTGGCTTTGGACACTTCCTGGCCCTGTATCACTGGTTCCAGAATGGTAGTTGGCTTTTTACTTGGGGAAGGACTGTCCAGGTCTCGTTCGTTTTGCCTCTGGGATTTAGGCCGCTGTATGCAAGGAAATTGTGTAGTGTCCGAGTGTTGTGCTGTATGTACATGCAGTGTTGTGTCTGTGTCACTATTACACAGCATCTCTAAGCCAAGGACAAAGAAGCCCAAGGCCTAATATTTGGACTGATCTACCTTTCACCAACCACTTAAAGAGAAGCCGTCACCTAACAACATGCGATCTGATTTACAGGTAGCAAGATATAGAGCAAGAGAAACTCAGCAGATTGCTATATAGTTTAGTGGGGACAAATTCAAAATACCTTGTAATGTATTAATTTAAATTTAGGGTGTCTGGTGGGCGGTCTTATCAGTGATTGACAGCCTTTCCTCTATATGTATGTATACAGAGATGGCTGTCAATCACTGATTAGACCGCCTACTGGACTCCTGAATCCAGAATAAGTAGGAATTTAAATGAAAAGGTAACAAGCTCTACTAAATCATTTCCCGTTGAACTATATATTGATCTACTCACCCCTCCAGCGCTATAAAATATTGTCTGCAGGTTAAATACCCATTTTGGAGGATCCCACGTCAACATTATATCGTGGCAAAACCTCTTTAAACATGCAGCCAAAGTAAAGACCATTACCAAATACACTGCTGTTCTTATTTTACTTCCTTTCAGCCTTAGAACTGTTCTCATCTCCTGCTTGTCTCTGTTCCTTCAGCCCGGACCAGGATTGTGATGTCACTTCCTGCTGTGTCTTATCAATGTGACTGGTTCCCTTTAAAGAAAACCTGTTGGTGGCTTAGGCTGCCCTATCTGAGAGAAGAATGTGATGGAAGGAGAGGAGCTGAGCTCTGGTATATAGGGTTATATGATAGAGAAGCTGAGCTCTGTGATATATAGGGTTATATGATAGAAGAGAGAAGATTATCTCAGAAATATATAGGTTTATATTATCTGGAGGAGAATTTCTGAGTAAAAAAACAGAATAAATCCTGATCGGACTATAGATCACAGAGCTCAGCATCTCTCCTCTGTCATATAACCCTATATATCAGAGCTCGGCTCCTAACCTCTATCATATAACCCTATATATCAGAGCTCGGCTCCTAACCTCTATCATATAACCCTATATATCAGAGCTCGGCTCCTTTCCTGTGTCTCTGTTTTGATTGGAAAGGTGGTTGGGACTTAGAGTACAGCAGAGGAACTGCAGTTGATGTCAGGGTATGTTCACACGGCTTTTTGGATCCGTTTTTTACCAGAAGAGAAACTGCATCCAAACTACATCCAAAAAAGTATAGATAGATCACTGGTTTGTGCTTGAATTTGTACAAATTGTAATTATCATAGGAGCCGAAGCATATGTCCACCTTTAACACACTTTTTCAACTTGCATATAGGATTATATGTACATAAACCCCAAAAGATAATATCAGATTTACCTTGCACCGATCCTGAGCATGCATTATTCTTCACAGCTGCATTGACAATTCCCCAAGCTTCAGAGCTTAAATCTTCTACATCTTTCTCTGCTTTTTTAGCATGTGAATAGGGCTTGCTCAGAAAGACTAATATCACTGTACAATGATCTGATATGGGACAAAATATCCACCTGCTTCATAGCTGCTCAGCTAAGCTGTTAAGAGGTGTTAGACAAGCTTGCTGACTGTTTCCATTGCCAAACAGCACAATAGTGAGTGCAGCTATGGAGTATAATACAGGATATAACTCAGGATCAGTACAAGATATGTAATGTATGTACAGTGACGGCACCAGCAGAATAGTGAGTGCAGCTATGGAGTATAATACTGGATATAACTCAGGGTCAGTACAAGATATGTAATGTATGTACACAGTCACTGCACCAGCACAATAGTATTGTACTCCAGAGCTGCATTCACTATTCTGCTGGTGCAGTCACTATGTATGTACATACATTACGTTACTTATCCTGTACTGATCCTGAGTTACATCCTGTATTTTACCCCAGAGCTGCACTCACTATTCTGCTGGTGCAGTCACTGTACATACATTACTTATCCTATACTGATCCCGAGTTACATCCTGTATTATACTCCAGAGCTGCACTCACTATTCTGCTGGTGCAGTCACTGTACATACATTACTTATCCTGTGCTGATCCTGAGTTACATCCTGTATTATACTCCAGAGCTGCACTCACTATTCTGCTGGTGCAATCACTGTGTACATACATTACTTATCCTGTACTGATCCGGAGTTACATCCTGTATTATACTCCAGAGCTGCACGCACTATTCTGCTGGTGCAGTCACTGTGTACATACATTACTTATCCTGTACTGATCCTGAGTTACATCCTGTATTATACTCCAGAGCTGCACTCACTATTCTGCTGGTGCAGTCACTGTGTACATACATTACTTATCCTGTACTGATCCAGAGTTACATCCTGTATTATACTCCAGAGCTGCACTCACTATTCTGCTGGTGCAGTCACTGTGTACATACATTACTGATCCTGAGTTACATCCTGTATTATACTCCTGAGCTGCACTCACTATTCTGCTGGTGCAGTCACTGTACATATATTACTTATCCTGTACTGATCCTGAGTGACATCCTGTATTAGAACCCCCCCTGCTCTCCTGTTTATATGTAATGGTATGTTTCTCCCTGTGAACCACTGCTCCCATCCTGCATTTGCTGTCTGATTTTTTTTTTTTTATTTTTTTTTATGGGACTACAACACCCAACAGTTCCTCCATTTGTATTGTGTAACCCCCCCTGCTCTCCTGTGTATATGTAATGGTATGCATTTGTGCTATAATAACTTTGTCTGTCTGCATCTCCTACTGTGACAAGAGGCCTCTATGCCCAGCTTTTCCCACTTGCAAATTGCCTTCTGCTCAGTATCATCCACCCCCCACTTCTCGTTTCACACCTGGTATCTGATGGAGGCCAGTTCACTATTTAAGAGCACACACTCGGTCATTCATGCAATCTCCATGAAGTGCAATTCCATAAAGTGTGACTTCAGGCTGTTGCCTAAGCTTTTGTACCTGTATCGAGCAGCCCCGAGTATACTTCCTAAATCACATTTCACATCTTTGGACAAATTACTCTTCTCCTTTCTGTGGGGAGGTGCTACCCCTCGTCTAAGCAGAGCTACACTCAAAGCCCCATATGACAGAGGTGGACTTGCATTTCCAGACTTATATATTTATTATGTAGCGGTTCAGTTAGCATATGTATCAAAATGGTTCCGAGGGCAGAATAATGACCCGTCAGTGGTGTTGGAGGCAGCGTTGGTGGGTTCTTTTGAGGGCCTCGCAAATCTACCATATAGAGAGGGGAATTGTTTCCAGCATCACTATACGCTGCTAATGGGGGCAGCGGTGTCTGTGTGGAGGGCCTTCATTCACCCCTATGGTCATAGCGGGGAGGACAGCGTCTGGTCTCCAGTTGTTCCCTTGTGGTGTAACAGGAAATTACCGGAACTAATAGATTTACCAGATTATAAATTTTGGGCCACTCGTGGAGTGAAATATCTCACACAGTTATATAGAGATGGTCTCCTTCTGACGTTCTCAGAGCTGCAGTCCCAATTTGATCTTCCAAGGGGATCCTTTTTTAGGTACTTGCAGTTACGACATGCGTGCACCACACAATTTGGACTGGTTGATGTCCGTCTTGAATATGGGTACCTAGAAGCTATTTTAAGGCGGACTACCCTTAAAAAACCAGTCTCGTCTATTTATAGAGCTATTATGGATTGTCAGGTCTCCCCACTTGCGATTTCCCTTGAGAGGTGGCAAAGGGACATCCCGTCTTTACCGACTGAGGCGCTCTCTGAACTAAAGACTTCCTGGCGGTTTTGAGCGCTAGAGATCAACTTATCCAAGTTAAGTGGCTACACAGGGTTTACCTTACACCAGTCCGATTGCATCAGATGCATTGCATACCCTCCACAGTTTGTTCCCGATGTGGGGCAGAAAGGGGAACATTGATCCATATGGTATGGGATTGCCCGGTTTTGCAGGAGTATTGGCGGGGTATACACAGTTTTTTAAATACGAAACTGGGCTTCCCCAATGTGTGCCTGCCTGAGAATAGTCTACTTTGATTCCAAGTAAGGCAGACCGAACCCTCTACCTGTTATTGCTTTTCTATGCTAGGAAAACCATTCTATTAAATTGGAAACCGCCCAAGGTCCCATCACTGGAACAGTGGAAGCAGCTGATTAATGCCGAACTTCCCAGGTACAAGATTACATATGCCACCAAGGGCGTCCCCAAACGCTTCCATACGGTTTGGAGCAACTGGACGGCAGCTCAGACTGTGTGATTGACTGTGAGTACGGAAAGATGGGCCAGGGGCCGGCAAGTGTGAGTGGCGGAGTGATTGGTATGGTGTGGATGTGTGACACAAAGGCAATACATGATGGATGATATCCAGAGAAGGGTCTCAGCAAGATCTGGCGTATATCTTATTGTTTCTTTACCAATGTTTTCTTGCAGCAGTATTATACCAAGACCAAATAATGCAGTATGACTCATATGTGGTCTTTCTCAAGTAATATTGTGGAATAGTATGTAAACATCATTTTGATGATTAGTGCATGTGGAACTGTATGTATTTGGGACCGAATCTCACTGCAATGCCTTGGTGTAATGTGTGAAACTGATGTTCATTATTTTAAAATTGAAAAATTCTATAAATAAAAGCTTTTTAAAAAAAAAAAGTGACTTCAGAATTAATACCAGAATGTAAACCAGAAGTGAACCAGGAATGACCTGAAGGTAAACGCTAAGTTATTCTGCTTTATACGCGTACCGTCCCCCAATATGCACCTCTATGCCACTATCATCACTACCTCCCTATTCCTCAAACTCCTTTACTATCCTCAAACACCCACGCTGGGCAATGACTTCCATATCTCCCCGTCTATGCTAGCCTCACACCTGACCTCTTCTCGTCACCTCCTTAACAGCATTAAAACCTTTCTCACAAAACCCATACGACCCCCTTTTGCTCTATCCCACCCACACCTGCTCACACTCGCCCGGCTCCTCCTTGCATTACTTATCCTGTACTGATCCTGAGTAAGTGACTTAGCTGGATAGAGAGTGCAGCTCCAGAATATAATACAGGATGTAATTTAGCGTTTATTTCCAAAGTAACTTAACTTTTCATGATTGTAAAATGGTGTTCAGAGGCGGCAGATACGTGTGAATGTGAGGAGGTTACTGACCGCGGCTATATTACTGGATGATCTCTGTGTACAACATACATGATTGGGGACCGTATGGACCATGTACAACATACATGATTGGGGACCGTATGGACCATGTACAACATACATGATTGGGGACCGTATGGACCATGTACAACATACATGATTGGGGACCGTATGTACAATGTACAACATACATGATTGGGGACCGTATGGACCATGTACAACATACATGATTGGGGACCGTATGGACTATGTACAACATACATGATTGGGGACCGTATGGACTATGTACAACATACATGATTGGGGACCGTATGGACTATGTACAACATACATGATTGGGGACCGTATGGACTATGTACAAAATACATGATTGGTGACCGTATGGACCATGTACAAGCATGAGGAAACCATAAATTGATGTGAATGTAATTTATTGATGAGCACAACACACTAAATACTGCAGGATTAAGCTGAGGGGAACAGGTTTGGATGATGTAGACGTTGTATTTATTAATCCTGTGGTGCGGGTTTAGCACAGAGTTAATGTTTGCAGGAATGGGGAGTCTTTGAATATTGATTGTTGCATTCAGCCTGAGGTCTGTGAATAAAATTTACTAAAAGTTTCCTTATATTGATGCAATGTTTTCATGTTTGATCCATTTTATTACTTTGGCAAGTCACTTAATTTAGACCTAAGGCTCACTGACCTTGATATTGGGCCATCACAAGTGCCGGACAGGGGTGCCTTGGGCCCCCCTCCAGTGGCGTCGAGCCTTGGGGCTGACCTGACAGTTATTATACATGACTGCACATGACTCCTGCTTTCTGCCTTTCTCCAGGCCGGCCATGCCCAGGGACCCAGCAGAAGTTTTTCACATTGGCCAGACCGAGCCCAGCCACCACCAATTGTCAAAGTGGCTGCACTTGGACTGCTTCACAAGTCAACTATGGCTGATATCTCTGTCATGACTGGGATCAAGTAAAATGTCAGTGCATTCCTCATAGTGTAAAATACTTTGAAAAAGTACAGCAGACTTATTATGTTATGGAAATGCGGCAGATTCACTACTGCTTCCACACCTTATATGCTGCAAATTCAATATGTAATACATGTCTATAGCAGAATTATTTTTCTGCTATATTTGAAAGTTTCTTTGTAGTAATATACATTACCATTCAAAAGTTTTGGGGTCACTTAGAAATTTCCTTATTTTTGAAAGAAAAGCACAGTTTTTTTCAATGAAGCCAACATTAAATGAATCAGAAATATACTCTATACATTGTTAATGTGGTAAATGACTATTCTAGCTACAAACGTCTGGTTGTTAATACAATATCTACATAGGTGTATAGAGGCCCATTCCCAACACCCATCACTCCAGTGTTCTAATGGTACATTGTGTTTGCTAACTGTGTAAGAAACCTATTGGATATTTTGAACACCCTTGAAAACCCTTGTGCAAGTATGTTGGCACAGCTGAAAACTGTTTTACTGATTAGAGAAGCTATAAAACTGACCTTCCTTTGAGCTAGTTGAGAATCTGGAGCATTACATTTGTTGGTTCGATTAAACTCGCAAAATGACCAGAAAAAGAGAACTTTCTTGTGAAACTCGACAGTCTAATCTTGTGCTGAGAGATGAAGGCTATTCCATGTGAGAAATGGCCAAGAAACTGAAGATTTCCTACAACGGTGTGTACTATTCCCTTCAGAGGAGAGCACAAACAGGCTCTAACCAGAGCAGAAAGAGAGGTGGGAGGCCCCGCTGCACAACTGAGCAACAAGACAAGCACATTAGAGTTTCTAGCTTGAGAAATCGACGCCTCACAGGTCCTCAACTGGCATCTTCATTAAATAGTACCCGCAATGCCAGTATCAACGTCTACAGTGAAGAGGCGACTCCGGGATGCTGGTCTTCAGGGCAGAGGGGCAAAGAAAAAGCCATATCTGAGACTAGCTAATAAAAGGAAAAGATTAATATGGGCTAAAGAACACAGACATTGGACAGAGGAAGATTGGAAAAAAGTGTTATGGACGAATCCAAGTTTGAAGTGTTTGGATCTCACAGAAGAACATTTGTTCAGAACAACTGAAAAGATGCTGGAAGAGTCCTAACGCCACCTGTCAAGCATGGTGGAGGTAATGGGATGGTCTGGGGTGGCTTTGGTGCTGGTGGAGGGAATGGGATGGTCTGGGGTTGGTGCTGGTGGAGGTAATGTGATGGTCTGGGGTGGCTTTGGTGCTGATATAGTGGGAGATTTGTACAAGGTAAAAGGGATTTTGAATAAGGAAGGCTATCACTCCATTTTGCAATGCCATGCCATACCCTGTGGGGGGCGCTTGATTGGAGCCAATTTCATCCTGCAACAGGACAATGATCCAAAGCAACCTCCAAATTATGCAGGAACTATTTAGGGAAGAAGCAGGCGGCTGGTATTCTATCTGTAATGGAGTGGCCGCGCAGTCACCAGATCCCAACCCCATTGAGCTGTTGTGGGAGCAGCTTGACCGTATGGTTCGCACAAAGTGCCCATCAAGCCAATCCAACTTGTGGGAGGGGCTTCTGGAAGCATGGGAGGAAATTTCTCTAGATGACCTCAGCAAATTAACAGCTAGATGCCAAAGCTCTGCAATGCTGGAATTGCTGCAAAGGGAGCGACGAAAGCAAAGTTTGAAGTAGAAAATTATTATTTCTAATAAAAATCATTATTTCTAAACTCGTCAATGTCTGGATGAGATTTCTATTCATTTTGCAACTCATTTGATAAATAAAAGTAAGAGTTTTCAGAGAAAACACACAATTGTCTGGGTGACCCCAAACTTTTGAACTGCAGTGTAAGTGTAGTGAATATACTATACTACTATAATACTGCCCCTGTGTACAAGAATATAACTCCTATAATTTTGTCCCCTATGTACAAAAATAGAACTACTATAATACTGCCCCTGTGTACATGAATATAACTGCTATAATACTGCCACCTATGTACAAGAATAGAACTGCTATAATACTGCCACCTATGTACAAGAATAGAACTGCTATAATACTGCCACCTATGTACAAGAATAGAACTGCTATAACACTGCCCCCTATGTACAAGAATAGAACTGCTATAACACTGCCACCTATGTACATGAATATTACTATAGTACTGCCCCCTATGTACAAGAATAGAACTGCTATACTGCCCCCTGTGTACAAGACTAGAACTACTATAATACTGCCCCCTGTGTACAAGATTAGAACTACTATAATACTGCCCCCTGTGTACAAGATTAGAACTACTATAATACTGCCCCCTGTGTACAAGATTAGAACTACTATAATACTGCCCCCTGTTTACAAGACTAGAACGACTATAATACTGCCTCCTGTGTACAAGACTAGAACTACTATAATACTTCCCCCCTGTGTACAAGACTATAACTGCTATAATACTGCCCCCCTGTGTACAAGACTATAACTGCTATAATACTGCCCCCCTGTGTACAAGACTATAACTGCTATAATACTGCCCCCCTGTGTACAAGACTATAACTGCTATAATGCTGCCCCCTTTGTACAAGACTAGAACTACTATAATGCTGCCCCCTGTGTACAAGACTAGAACTACTATAATGCTGCCCCCTGTGTACAAGACTAGAACTACTATAATACTGCCCCCTGTGTACAAGAATAGAACTGCTATAATACTGCCCCCTGTGTACAAGAATAGAACTGCTATAATACTGCCCCCTGTGTACAAGAATAGAACTGCTATAATACTGCCCCCTGTGTACAAGAATAGAACTGCTATAATACTGCCCCCTGTGTACAAGACTAGAACTGCTATAATACTGCCCCCTATGTACAAGAATATAACTGCTTTAATACTGCCACCTATGTACAAGACTAGAACTACTATAATACTGCCCCCTGTGTACAAGAATAGAACAACTAATCAGGGCTGTGGAGTCGGCAAGCCAAAGCCCCGACTCCTCAACTTCCCAAACCCCTGACACCGACTCCCTCATACACGGCGCATGTTTAAGTGATAACTTTACTGTAGTAAAATGGTTACATCAGGCTGTTTATCACCTATGATACAATAATCAAGCTATTTATGTAGAACAGACACTGACAAGCAAAATGGTAACAATGTTTAGAACTTGAGACTTTTAGGCTCAACATCTCACCATCCACTACAGCTTTGTACATAAGACTACCATCATTTTATAGACAATCATCTTACCTATCTTATACATAAGTTTGACTTACAAGTATTTAGCATCTGCTTAATTCTGCAGATTCTTTCCTGTAACTGCATTGTTACGGTTTTGCTCCTAAAATCAAATGTTAATTTGTATTATTTTGTTAGTATTTGGGAAATCCACCTTTTGGCTTTCAGCTCTGCCCGAATCCTTCTGGGCGCTCGATCAGATTCAAGCACATCTTGACCAAAATCTAATACCAGGTGTCTTCTACACATTCCCAATGTTGGTGCAGACTGGACTTGGGTATGAATACAGCTTTTTGTTCAACTCTACCCACAAGTGTTGGATTGGGTTGAGGTCTGGGGACGGTGGAGGCCAATACAGTAATTCTACTTCATGGTCATTGAACCATTTCTTCTTTCTGCTTCGGGTCATTGTCCTGCTGGAACACTATGTCTTCCTTTTCATACCCATAGTACTCGAGTGCATGAAGTAACTCATCTTGTAGGACACTCCCATAGAGCTCAGCATTGAGGTCACCAGCGATCCTGGTCAAGTATCCAACATCTTTGGCTGTGAAACATTCCCATATCCTCAGGCTTCCTCCCCCGAACTTGACCGTTCCTTTAATTTCTCAATCCGTTCGCCCCTTTTCCCTTGATTCTTCCAAAACCATTCGCCCCCCATCAGAGCCCGGTCTATTGACTTTCATCTTATTGGAAACGGGTGATTTGGAGCAATCTTCCATTTTTTTTAATTTTTCTGTAAACTCTTTGCCGACGCGTCTTATGACGAGATTGAAGTTGCGGCTTCTTTCCCTTTTTTCGGGCCATTATTCCAGACCTGTGTAATGCGCCCAGTGCTTGCATGGGCGTCTGTGATCTCACTATTAGGCCATGTTCACACGGCTTATTCTGGGACGTAATTCAGTCCGTAATTACGCGCCGAAGTGCGCCAATTACGGGCTGAATCCGTCCCAGCAACTACGGTAATGCACAGTTCTCATAGAGAACTATGCATTACGTCTCTTCTCCCTGCTTGGCGTATACGCGCCGCTAGCAATGACTGTCTATGGGCCGGCGAGGGGCAGGCCCCCCGCTCACTCCCCCGCTCCGCCCCGGCCACACGGCGTAATTGCGGGGCGGAATTACGCCCCGCAGGTAAGCCGTGTGAACATAGCCTAACAAAGCCTACGAGCCACTTCCGCGGCCGTGTCTGTAGCGTTAGAACTGATTGACCTTGTGATGAGCGACTTGTTGACTCTGATATTTCCCCTAGACGTCACCTCTTGGCTTTGGAATGAATGGACGGACTTCATTCCATATTCTTCCCGCAGGTATAGCGAGGAATAAAAAATATTCGCACAAGACCTCATGGAGTGCCATATGGCGGTACAAGTCTGTAATACGAAGGCATTGGGGTTACTTGTGCCGCCATATAGGGCAGTACTGTATACAGAAGATGCTTCAGATCAGTCGCAGTCATGTCGTGTGACCATGTTGTCTAATGGCCGTAGCGCTGTGTTGTCCATACAGAGATGGCGTCGCGCCACTGCGATACGGAGCCTTAATAGCAGGGCTAAGGAGTCGGCAAGCCAAAGCCCCGACTCTGAAATTTCCCGAACCTGCGACTCCTCAATTGCCCGAACCGGCGACTCCTGACTCCCTCCTTCATGGTGCATGTTTAAGTGATAACTTTACTGTAGTAAAATGGTAACATCAGGCTGTTTATCACCTTATGATACAATAATCAAGCTATTTAGGTAGAACAGACACTGACCAGCAAAAGGGTAACAATGTTTTGATCTTTTGAACACTTGTGGGTAGAGTTGAAAAAAAACTGTATTTGACCCAAACCCGTCTGCCCCAACATTGGGAATGTGTAGAAAAGACCTGGAAGTTTTTGGGTAAAGATATTTTTTGAATCTAGCCAGAATGTTTCGGAGTGCTGAAAGCCAAAGGGGATTTCCCAAAAACTAGTACTAGGAGAAAAACCGAAAACAAGCAGTTACAGGAAAGAACCGGCGAACAACAGATGCTAAATACTTGCAAGTCACTTTTTTATGTATAAGAGGGGAAAGAAGAGTAATAAAATTAAGTAGCCTCATGTACAAACTGTAGTGGATGGGGATATGGAGCCTGAAATCACAAGTTCAAAACTTGTTACCATTTTGCTTGTCAGTTAAATAATTTATTTGGGTATGATTTTAGGACACAAAAAAAAATTTTAAAAAATGCAAAACGCTGCAGGGCATTGTGGAGTCTCTGAAATTTGTTTGGAAAATATATTGCCTCCATCAGATCCTGCATACATGACCTCAATCTGATCTCATTTTTTCCAGGCTAAGAAGGCCTCTCTCATAACTTGGGTTTGGGGGGAAACGGTGACCACAGGGGGAACATCTCTAAAAATGTCGGGTATAAAGGAATCGCCCCAGCCCAAAATCAGTTTTGTAATGGTTGTCTTCTATTCTTTTAAAGCAGGGGAAAAATTTTTCTGAAATCTGTTTGCCTGGGAGCGGGGTCTTTTTCCCCGGGGAGCGCTTGCCTGCTCCATGTCATCAATTACATCCTTAGGAGAGGTGAAAGATATGGGAGCAGTAGCAGGCCGGACCCCCTTCCTCTTGCCCCCTTTTTGCACGAACTAACTGGACCAACTTCTTATATATTTTGGCAGTCGGTCCATTTTATGACGACTCTGACTCCTGCAAAATAGGCTCCGACTCCACAACCCTGGCTACAATTCTTAAAAACAAAGGCATTGGCACTACTTGTGCCGCCATATAGGGCAGTACTGTATGCAGATCGGCTGCAGTCATGTCATGTGACCACATTGTCCGTAAAGAGATGACGTTACGCCTTATGAAACCAACTGCGTTTGGGAGCCGTAATTGGGTAACTGTAGACTGCTGTGGACCTGTGGTATATCGCTACTATATAACGCTTTTATCTTCCAGATTGACAAAAGAAAAAAAAGAAAGTCATATAGGGCAGTGTTGTCTGCAAAAGATCCTTCAAATAGCTTTAAATCAGACATATGTCCACACTTGGGAGGAGGGTTACATTTATGTGGCAACCATAAGACCAACACATCAATGTAGCAGGCTTTCAGAGTTTCTCAACTGACCCATTTTTATTCTTAAATAAATCTTAAACTCTAATGATGCAAAGACATATAAAAAGTCATTATACTTGCAGTTAATAGTAAGGCAGATCTTTTCTCAGACTTAAAGGGGTTGTCTCACTACAGGGATCGCTGCTTTTTATGTTAAAGATCTTGCGAAAACAACTCATTTTGTAATATGTGTCCATTAACAGTGTCCTACCTATTCCTCGATATCCCCTCTTGTATGGGTTGCATCAGCTACTCAAGTTGCTGTAGCTACAGACTTGTTAGATCTCTCCTGATAGGCTGCCAGCACTGGTTGCTATAGATACAGACCTGTTTGATCTCTCCTGATAGGCTGCCAGCACTGGTTGCTATAGCTACAGACCTGGCTTCTACTGCAGCCTAATAGAAATCAGTAAATGCCACTGAATTCAAAGTGAAACCAAGAAAACAGGACAGAGGTGAGATGAATCAGTGTAGTGAGACAACCCCTTTAAACTATATTTAAATCTTAAAATTTATTTTATATCTTAACTCCTTAACGACCGCCCACCGTCTTTTGGTGTCGCTGCAGACATCGGAGTTTGCAGCTCCAGGCGCCGCAGCAGCGCTGGGAATGGGGCTGTACTACACAGCCCTGATTCCAGCACAGCTCCTGCAAGCACCTGGACGCGGGGGAAACCTCCGCTCCCCGGTGCTTTAACCCTTTGATTGCCGCAGTTCGTTACCGCAGCGCAATCAAAGGGTTTCCCTGCGAGGTCGGGTGATCGGAACAACCAGTGATCAGACAGAGCCTGGGGAACAGCTGCACAGTCAGCCCTGGGGACTTAGAGTAGCCCCAGGGCTGTCTGTGTAACAAGCTTGCAGTCAGGGCAGACTGTGAGCTGCCCTGATCACTGTCTGTGTCAGACTGACACAGATTATAATGTATTAGCATATATGAATATGCTAATACTTTTTTTTTTCTCTCTCTTTACACATAGTAAGGTAACACAGTTCTCCATTCATGGGATTTTTTAAAAAAAAGTAAAAAACAAGTGTAAAAAAATAAAAATGAAATAAAAATAAATAATTTAATAAAAAATAACTGTGTACATTACACACACAAAAAAAAACTACACATATTAGGTACCCACGACCGTAAAAACCTTTTTAAATTTAAATCTAACAAGTTATTAAGTGTGAAATGTAAGGGTGAAAAAAAAAAAAATTTGAAAACAAAGGTTCAGGTTGGGGGGGGCCTTAGGAAATAGTGACCAAAATAAAAAAATTTTCCTTTTTACCCCTTTCATAGATTTTTTTGTAAAGGAGCCACAAAAACACTGTTTTTTGGGAAAGGGGCTAATTTTATTCTGCTTAGGGAGGCCCTAAACATATTGATGGACAATGTTTTTTTAAATATGGCGCAAATAAAAAATGGGATTTTTTTTAAAAAAAACATTCTAGGATACCACTGTGAAAAGGACATACCTTAGGGTAAAAAAATAAGAAACAAAAAAAACCCAATGGGATCAACGGGGATGTAAAAGAGGCAATAAAAAAAAAAAAGAAAGCGTTTCACTACTAAAACAGGAGGGCAGTGAAGAGGCACAAAGAAGCTATAGGGAAAAAAATAAAGTTTTTGTAAAATAAAGATAAAGGAAAAAAGTGGAGACGAAAAGAAAAATTGCTATAAAAGTAAAAAATAACCCCCAAATATTTTTTTTACTATATAAATAGTAAAAAGTTAAAAACGAAAAGTTTGGCCCTTTTAAAAAATACAGAGGGAGAGACAGTAGAGGGCGATGGAAAAAAGCAAACCTATTAAAAAAATTTCTTCTCCACTGTATTTACCGAGGAGGATGAGCTTTCCTTTGATGAGAAGGGTATGAGGTAGGGGGCGTAACTGAAAACCCCGGGGGCCCCATAGCAAACTTTTGGTGGGCCCCCCCCCCCCCCCCCCTACCACGCCCGTCCAGGACATGCTGTTGATAATGTAGATAATCAAAAAGGGGGCAAAACCTCACCATACATACCCCCACATACTGTACCGATCAAACCACTATACCAAAACAACATTCCCAATAAGCTATACATAAGGCCCTGATATACACAAAACACGACCACAATTACCCCACAAGTACAAAATAAAACCCTACACTATTAGATCAGTAACAAAGACCAATACTGTCTAATAATAAAAATATATAATAATAATGACCATAAAGTGGATAACCAGTGTACACTGTTTTGCAGACGTATATAACCCCATACGTGACCATATAGTGGTAGACAGCAGTGTACACGGGCTCTGCAGACTGTATATTACCCCCAACAGTGCCAATAGGGTAGACAGCAGTGTACACGCCGTGCAACATTAATGATTACGTGCATTACTCTTGTGACTCCAGGTGAGTTTCTCTACCATCTTTGATTTCTCTTTGTTCTGCACCGGTCCGTCCGCCTTTTGATGCATCTCCCGACCACTTGTCCCTGCAGTTTTTAACACAAATTTTTAGAACCCTGACTTTTCCGCACCTGCCCCCCTGGCTATAGGGGGTGCATTTAGGCGGGGGGGGTTTTTAGTAGGGTATAGGGGGCCCCAAATAGGGAAGTTTAGGGACCAATAGGGGGCCCAAAGCAGGGAGGTTTAGGTAGCTATAGGGGGCCCCTACAGGTAAAAGGGGTTTTGGGTATAGGGGCCCAAAAGGAGGGTTTTGGGAGCTAAAGGGGCCCCTATAAAAGACAGGCAGGCTTGTGGGGGAATACGGCAGGCATATGGGGGCTGTACAAGGGAGGCATATGGGGGCTTACAGGCGGGAATGGGGGGTGTTAGGCAGGCAGGGTTTTTTGGGGGCTGTATTGGGGGGGATATGGGGGCTATAGGCAGGGATGGGGGGTATAGGGCAGGCATAGGGGGCTATAGGCAGGCATATGGGGGGGGTATAGGGGAGGCATAGGGGGGTAAGGAGGCTGGGGCAAGGCAGGCCTATGGGGGGATAGGCATGGATATGGGGGGGGTATAGCAGGCATATGGGGGGTATAGGCAGGCATGTTGGGGTATAGGAGGCATAGGGGGGTATAGGGAATCATATGAGGGGGGATGGAGGCATATGGGGGGTAAAATAAAAAACAACTTTTTACCTCGGGCCCCGCTCCCCCATGCGCCCCCGCTCCGCTCTGTTCTCCCTCAGGGGTCGCCTCGCGCGGGCGGCGCGGTGATGGATCCCACGCGCCCCACGTGACCACAGAGCGCCGGCAGGGGGAAGTAACAGAGCGGGGCGATCGCGCCCGCCTTCACTCCATGGGAAGCCCTGCCTCTGAACGCTCGGGCGGGGGCCGGGGGTTTTAGAGGGAGTAGCGCGGGCCCCGCAGCTCCCCCCGCCCCCCCGCAGTAACTTTAATTTTCCCGCCGGCGGGCCCCCGGACGGCATTACCGGGGTAGCGGACGCGGTGCAGCTCCCCGGGGCCCCCCCCTTTGCGAAAGGGGCCCCCGTAAAAACTGCTCCCCCGGTTAGTTACGCCCCTGGATAGGTAAACCCAAACCCTTAAAAGTTTCTTGTCTAACCCAGGAAGAAGTGAATTTCCGTCTTAAAAAGTTTAAAATGGACAAACCCCCAGGCCCCGTTTGGGCATACACCCACGGGGCCCAAAGGGGGATTTTAAGGTGATTTTCATAGATAGGCCCAAATTCTTAATGTTTATGGACTGTCTAATAACGGGGAAATTTTCCAAAGGTTTTGGCGCATAGCAAATGTGGTCCCAATATTAAAAAGGGGGTAAAAAAGTGATCCAGGAAACTATAGACCGGTAACTTAACCTCTTTTGTGGGGTAAAATCAAATAAAGGGGGTTTTCCCTCAGGGATCTACCCTTGAGTACCCTCACGGGGGGGTTTTTGGGGGGGGTTAACGCCTTCCCCCGAAATTTTTTTAAAAAGGGAACCCTTTCCTTTAAAAATCCTTCATTTTTCCTTAATGATTTGTTCTCCAGCCCCCCTTAAAAACCGGTTTTCCCATATACCCCCTTTAAATTTTTTTTAACCCCCCAAAAAATTCAAAAAAAGGGCCCCAAAACAAGGTTTTTAAAGTAAAAATTTAAATTTCCTTCCCGGGGAAAATTTTCAAAGTTTTAAAAATTTTTTGGGCCTTCCCCGTTTAAAAACAAAGGTGGTTTAAAACCCCTTTTACTCCCCCGGTTTGGTTTTCTTTAAAAACCTTATTTTTTTGGCCCCCCCAAAACCTTTTCCCCGGCCCTTTAAAAACCCTTTTGGTAATTGCACCAGTAGAAATCACGGGCAAAAGGGAAACAAAGGCCGGCCTTTAAAAATTAAATCGCCCCAAATAGGAAAAAGTTTAAAAAAAGGGACTTGTTAATTTGGAGGCCGGGGAGGTGGCCCTTTTAATTTAAACCCCCCGTAAAATCCCCTTTAAAAAGCAAAAAGGGGAAAAATTTCCAAAACATGACTACAAATGGAAAAAACCCCTTAAAAGTCCTTTTGGGGGATTTTTAAACCCCCTTCCGGTAACAAAAATTAATTGTACGGGAAGGGGTTCAACCCCACCCATTTTCCCAAAAAGAATAAGGGGTATTAAAAGGGGGCAAAATGCCCCCGGAAACATCAACAAAACCGGGTCTAAAAAGTCACGGTCGGGAACCCCCAAAAGGGAAAAATTTTTTTTTACAGTTTTGGGGCCCCGGGGTGCAAAACGGGAAAAAAACATTGTAGAACTTGAAAACCAAAGGTCAAAGGCGGGCGACAAAAAAAAAAAAAGGGAACGGGGGAAAAAAACAAAACCCAAAAAAAATTACAAAAATTGGGGTTTTTAAGTTTGGGAAAAAGCCCGGTTTCCCGGGGGACATAAAAAATATTTTTTAAAAAACATCAAAGGAAAAATATCGGATCTCCCCCCAAGATTTAATTTCTACCCAGGAAACTTTTAATCTAGAACAAGGGGGCATCCTCAATGTTTTTGAGGAACGAAATTTTCTACTTTAAACATAGAAAGGGATTCTTTTACTGTAAGAGCAGTGAGACTGTGGAACTCTCTGCCAGAGGAACTTGTCATGGTAAATTTCAATAACAGATTTGCAAAAATTTTTTGGGAAATGAAATTTCTGGAGCGTAAAAATATAAACAATTACAGGGGACTAGGATTCGGGAAAGAGGGTTAAATTATCCAGGGATTTTTCTGTTTGGGCCCAGTTTGGATTTGGGGAAGGGGAATTTTTCCCTAAAATGGGGACAATTGGCTTCTACCCTTTGGGGGGTTTTTTGTTTTTCCCTTCCTTGGATCAACACCTTAGCACAACAGGCTGAACTGGATGGACGTTGCGTATTTTTTCGGCATTACAAACTATGAAACTGTGAAAAACCCAAATAATTTTTTTAAAAATGTAAACAAAATTCTGCAATTATTTATAAGTGAACTTAAAGAACTCCCCCATAAAAATACAACCCCGTCCGAATAAAACAGGCCCCCCCTCCAACTGCGTCATTGAAAAAATAAAAAAGTCACAACTGTTGAAATGCAAGAAGGCAAAAACAAAAAAAATGTTCTGGTCTTTAACTACTTTTCAGGCATTCGGCTTAAAGGGGTTGTATCATTTCATTAAATGGTCTTCAGAATAAGGGGACAGTGAAAACGAGCAACTTTGCAATTGGATGTCATTAGCAAAGCTGTCTTGTTCTCACAGTCTCCCTTATCTTCTGTTTCTGTAAACAAACCTCCAGTGCTGGTCAGAAAGTCGGATCCCTCCTCCTTGCATTTCATTAGCTGTGATAATTTACATTCTGTTCAGCCCCCGGACGGCTGTATTCATGGAGCTTGCATTCCTGCCTCTTTACTCAGAATTAGGGGCCGTGAACAATTTCACTCTATACAGTTAGCTGCCTCCTCATTGACACTGCAGCTGCCTCTATAATCAGAAAACAGGAGAATTGTGCCCGGTGCTTAAAGGAGTTGTCTCATTAATAGCTTTCAGCCTCTGTCTGTGAATGGGAGTTGAATTGAGGGGCGTGCTAGCTTCTCTGCCTCTTCTCCTCCCTCTTCCCCCTCCCCTCAGCTATCCTCCCGTAACTTCTATACAGCAGGGGGGGGGGCAGGGGGATTGATGCTAGAGTTAACCCTGTGTGTGCCTGCCTAGAGAGGTCTATGATTGCTAATAGCAGAACAGAGGGGATGCAAGTGTTCCTATACCCTCTGCTTAGCTTACATATCTCCACATCTCCAGCAACAACAAACAAACCCTCTCAGAACAGAGGCAGGGAAGCTGCAAAGTGTTACTCAGGATGTGTCCCTAGTACAGCACAGCATGAACTGTTCACAAGCCTCCCTGATCTGTATAGTATTATTATAGTTACAGCTCCACAGACATCATGATTATAGTAACACACAGGGTCACTGCTGTCACATCTATTGATCAGCCTCATCTCTGCTCAATCTGTGTAGAGAGCAGGAGGAAGCAGGCACACACAGGGTTAATCCAGGCAGCAGGGACACAGAAGCCAGAGCCCTCCCCCTCCCTCCACTACAGAAGCATTCTGTGTAGGAGGGGCTCTCTGCTCAGACCTGTCTTCAAAGGTGATGAGTCATTCAGACCTGACAGCCAGTAAGATAAGGATCAACAGGTCGGCTGCTATAGAGATTTGAGAAGCTGATGCACTCCTACTAACAGGGCTAGCTCAAAATCAGTAGGACATTTGTAATGAACATATATTGCAAAGCTGCTTGTTTTTTAAAGATCTTTTAATTAAAACCCAATCATTGTAGCGAGACAACCCCTTTAATGCTCCTGCGTGTAAGGGACCGAAATAATTTTCACTCTATACAGCGAAGTGCTCCTCATTGACACCGCAGCTGTCTCTATAAACAGAAAACAGCATTATTTTGCCACAGTGCCTTAATGCTCCTGCATGTTGGTGCCTTATGTAAATATGAAGGGAGATGGATCTGTGCTGGATTCAACTGTAGCAACCATCCAGCTGTGAGAGATCAATGCTGAGTTCATGGAAGACTGTTTAGACTGAATGCAGGTATGTAAACAGCTCTCACAAAAAAATAAGACTGCATAGTGAGAGGACAGTGACATGTGGGGGGGAGGGGGAGACACGGAGCCAGCATGAACAGTGAAGGGGGGAGGATGTCATCCCTTTTCAGTTAAGAAACGCCCAGCAGGGACGGGAAGAAACGCCCCTGAATTTCAGGAAATGAGAGGATCAAGCTTCAAGAGAACAGCCCAACTGATGAAGCGATACATCCCCTTTAAGGGGTTAAACTATATTTAAAAATAAGCTGCATGTCGTATAATGCAGATGTTTACATTGTTTTTAATTAGTAACATTACGTTATAGAATATGTTTCTTGCTAAACATGATGGTTGTCTGTTAGTGCGCGTCCCCACGGCAGAGAGCAAACACCTCTTGGGTTATCCGACCGGTATTTGCTCTGTTTTATGGCCGTGCACACAGCCGCAGGGGGATGGCTTTTCTCTGCTGTTTGCGTAGAAAAGCCCTCCCCCTTCGCATTGACATGTTCATCTTCCGCCCGAAAACTGGGCAGAAGAATGAACATGTTCTATGTTTTTCAGATCGCCGGCGGTCTAAAAAACCTGTGCACTGGGGACTGCTGCATGGGTTTTCCATAGAGGTCCGTTTAAAAGTTTGTCAGATGGTTTACAGACGGCTTTCAGAACCGGCGGAGCCCGGGTGGAGACGCGTGAGAGAAGGCAGTTTGGCCTCTGGCGGTGGTAATGTCTGCAGCTGGTATGGAGCTTGTTCCAACACCTGGGGTTACCCCCAAACTGGTTAGCTATGTTATATCTATCAGCCCTGACAGCTCAGTGACGGCAGTAAGGCAAGGGGACGCGTTCAGGGTGCAGGCTCCGGGATATCCTCACCAAGATGGCGGCGCTGGAGATTGTGCTACATCTGGGTTTCCTGGCCTGGAACTTGTACGCGATATGGCACGTTATGGAGGCGAGTAACTCCCCTCTGTGTTATGGAACGCGTGATTACGGAGGCAATTGGAAGTACCTGACCTTCCTGAACCAGGTGAGATGTGGCAGGGGTCTGGGGGACAGGGAACTCCCTGCAAATCCTGACAGGACCCAGCTCAGCAATGAATGACTGCAGCAGGTTCCTGCATCCTCTATCTTTAGTACAGCAGGGACTACAAATCCCAGCATGCCCGGGCACCATACTGGTCACTTTCTCGTGTTATTATAGATCGGCCGCTGGCGTGTGATGTGGCGGTAGTCAGCGTGGTGTCCTCCATACAGAGATGGCGAGTAATTGGATGACTGTAGACCACTGTGGACCCACCCTATATCACAACCATATAGTGGTTTTATCTTCCAGATCGATACAGGTATAGCGAAGAATAAAAAATATTCACACGAGACCTCATGGAGCGCCATATGGCGGTACAAGTCTGTAATACTAAGGCATTGGGAGTACTTGTGCCGCCATATAGGGCAACACTGTATACAGAAGATGCTTCAGATCGGCCGCGGTTATGTCTTGTGACCACGTTGTCAAATGGCCGTAGCGCGGTGTCGTCCATACAGAGATGGCGTCATGCCACTGCGATACGGAGCCTTAATAGCAGGGCTGAGGAGTCGGCAAGTCAAAGCCCCGACTCCTCAATTTCCCAAACCTCCGACTCCTGACTTCCTCATACACGGCGCATGTTTAAGTGATAACTTTACTTTAGTAAAATGGTAACATCCGGCTGTTTATCACCTTATGATACAATAATCAAGCTATTTAGGTAGAACAGACACTGACAAGCAAAAAGGTAAAAATTTTTTTGATCTTTTGAACACTTGTGGGTATTACATAGTTACATAGTTAGTACGGTTGAAAAAAGACACTGTCCACAATTTTCAACCAAGGGGGGAAAATGTGGGTGAAGGGGGGGGAAAAAGGGAGTTCAAGCCCACCCCCCCCACTGGTGAATGCCCTGAAACCCACAATGGCAATGAACCAATCTGCTCCAAGGCGACCCCACTCAGGACCCCAGAGCGACCCTGTTAAAAATTTTTGACACCGTTTACAGAAGGCTTTCAAAACCGAAAACTGTCTGTAAAACCGTCCAAAAACCTTTGCCTTGGGGACAAGCCCTTGGTATTTAAAAACATGTTCCACCGTGTTCATGTATGCCTGACAAAGAGGGAACAAAGAGGGTGCAACTTTCGGCCTTCCGTAGCCTGCAGTTTGTATACCTGTCATGTTCAATAAGGACTCTGTGTCAGTACATGTATAAACCTCTGAGAAAAGATCTTCCTGACCTATTTAGGCAAACATGCCCAACTCTCGCACCGCTTTTGGCGGGGGCGGGGGGGGTTGGTAATGGGGGACCCCCTGCCACCCCGGAAGAGTTGGCAGGGATTCTTTAAATTACCGCGGCGCCGGAGCCGCCGGGCCGCTCCCACGGAGCTCCGTGCAGCTGCCGTTCAGGGAGGTGGCAGGAGGGATCGTTCCCCTCCTCCCTTCTCCCCCTGTATGTACAGCGGCCGGTTGGCGCTGTACATACAGATCAGCATCGCAGGGGTGTGTGAACCGCGGCTGCACTCACTCCCCTGCGACACGGAAGTCTGAACATCATGAGATGTCCGTAGCTGGCCGCGCTGCATGGAGCCTGGAGAGGTGTAATATTTTTATTTATTTATTTTTTTATATTAGCTATTGGGGGCATCTACCGTTGCTACAAAGGGTGTGCACTAAACCTGGCTACAAAGGGGGCGCTACCTGGCTATAGGGGGGCTACTACCTGTCTATTAGGGGTCACTAACTGGCTATAAGGGGCATTACCTGACTATAAGGGGCATTACCTGACTATTAGGGGGCACTACCTGGCTATAAGGGCATCTACCTGGCTTTCTTCCAGAGCTGTTATGCATTTAGGTGGAGTGGGTGAGGCTTTTTCGAAGGGGCGTGGTGCACCAACAAGATGAGCATGGCCATGGCCATGCAATTTTTTTTGCTGCGCCGCGCTACGTGTGCCGCCCCTTGCAGTCTCCCACTTTTCCACTGTTAAAAGTTGCCAACTATGCTATTAGGGCTTGTTTACACAGCGTTTTTGGATCCAAAAACGCAGCGGCGATCAGATCCAACAGGTATCTACCACACAGCTGCGTGTTGGATACAGCAGGATCACACACTATAGTTTTAACCCCTTCCTGACGGACAGTCATAATAATATGGCTCTAAATTTTTTTCCTCCTCGCCTTCTGAAAGCCATAACTTTTTTATTTTTTCCATCCTACATAGCATCGTATGAGGGCATTTATTTTGGCGGACACAAGATGTTCTTTCCAGTGCTGTTAATTTCATATTACTATAGAAATAATACTGGGCGAACGGCAAAAAACTCAAGTCGAGGGGCGGCCAAAAAGTGTAAAAAAATAAAAAAAACGTACAAGCGCCATGGTTTCGCGGAGGGTTTTTTTTAATGGAGTTTATTCTTCGGTAAAAATGATGTGTTATCTGTATTCTACAGGTTGATACGCATCCGGCAATAGCAAACATGTAGGGTTTCCGTTATGTTTTGGCACTGTAAAAAAAATTCCAAACATTTTCTTATTTTGAAATTTGCGCAGCGGCGCCATTTTGTGCGACCAATAACTTTTTTATACTGACACCTACGGACGTCAGTGAGGCGGCATTTTTTGCGGGCTGAAGTGTACTTTTTATTGCTAGCAGTTTGGAACGTGCATGCGACTTTTTTTGATCACTTTTTTATTCCAATTTTTATGCGACCTGAAATGAACCAAAAAACGCAACTTTTGGCCGTTTGGAATTTTTTTACTTCTTGGTGTTCAGCCTACGGGATATATGATGTTAATATTTTTATAGATCGGAACTTTTTCGGACGTGGCGATAACAAATATGTTAGACTTTTTTTATTATTTTAGTTGCTTTTATTTGTAAAAAGGGGAAATGGGGTGATTTGAACTTTTAATACTTTTTTTTTGTACTTTAAAACTTTTCTCTTTTTTTTTTTACTTTAACATTGAGTCCCCCTATGGTGCTTGACCAACTAGGGCGCGATCGTTACAACAGTCTAATCATTGCGCATAGACAATACACTGGGCTGTACCAAGATGGCTTTCCCCACTTCCCTGCCCTATTGACGGAAGTGGGGCAAACGGAACAAGGCAGCGATCAGAGCCTTCACAAGGCTCCCCCTGCCATTTAGCCCATCGGGACTCACGATCTATCCCTGATGTCCCGATCTCCCTGATAGATTTCAGATGGTTCCTGCACCCTGTTTTTAATTCCCATGTTAGACGCCGTTTGACCGCCGCCCCCCCGCTGAAAACCATGCCGGTGATAGCGTGCAATTAGCCACTAACACCTGTCGGCTGTGAAACGGGATTGCGCCGCGATCCCGTTTCAAAGCCGCTTACCGGCGCTATGACGTACTCATACGTCGGTAAGGGTTTAAATAGGGCTCCTGCTGCATCTTTCGGACATCTGAATTCTTAGAACGGAGACTCGTGTGAACGCCAATACGTGTTTTACATTGCGAGTAGTGTAAAATAATCACGATACGGTCGCCTTAGTATCCGCGCAGGACGTCTTTCTCTGACACAAGACTATGGCGTGAGCTACATGGAAGAAAGCCCAAGCTTACCTTGTGGCGTATTTTTCCCTCTTGATTGATGCCATTTTTATCATATTTCGGACAGTGATTCTCTTTACTCATTGGGTGCAGTCTGTGTCTCTGCGTGGAAAATTAATAGAGGACATCACTTTATTTTTTTTTCCATAGTATGAATTTGAAATTTGTTTCAGGGGCATGAAGAAGAATTCCAGGCTAGAGAACGGCCTCTCTACACTAACTTCACCATGTATTCCCGTGGGAAACTGATGGGAAACGTGTGAGAATGACACTGTGAACTCGTCTGACAGGTGCCCACAGTGTAAGCACACAGCATGGTCGCAGCGTGGTAAGAAGCACACTGGATCCATGTTTCTAATTGTCTGGATTAGTAGCTGCATGAATTTGCCGTCAGCACTGCGCAGCCATTTAAGGGGTGTTCCCATAACACACTTTAATGCCATATGGGGGTCTTCACACGGCTTATTTGCAGCACGGCCATGGAGTCAGAGTCGGTGCCTATTTTGCAGGAGTCGGAGTCGTCATAAAATGGACCAACTACCAAAATATATAATAAGTTGTTCCAGTTAGTTCGATGCAGGTGAAAGAGCAAGAGGAATTGGTCCGGCCAGTGCAACTGCTCCCATATCTTCAGCCCTCATCACAGATCGAGTGTAGATTGATGACATAGAGCAGGCAA
The DNA here is from genome assembly GCA_025379985.1 of Phyllomedusa bahiana. NCBI lineage: Eukaryota > Metazoa > Chordata > Amphibia > Anura > Hylidae > Phyllomedusa > Phyllomedusa bahiana. Next base: position 77,747 of record JAODAL010013038.1, read on the forward strand.
AGCGCTGCCCCAGGGAAAAAGAATTCCGCTCCCATGGCAAAAATTTCACCTGCTTTCAAAGAAGAAAAGTGGTTCAACCAATTCATCAAAACTGACTGTGGCTGAGGCAATTCCTTTATACCCTGACATTGTTGGAGATGTTGCTCCCTGTGTGACCCTCTTTTCCCCCAAGCCCAAGGTAAAGTATAGAGAGGCATTCTCTAGACTTGAAAAAAATGAGGAATCACATATGAGGTCATATATGCAGGATCAGATGAGGCAAATACTATTTTCCACAACAAATATAGAGACTCCACAATGTTCCAGCAGTGTTTTTCATATTAACAATATTTTTTGTGTTCTATAAGTCATACCAATAAATGTTTTAACACTGACCAGCAAAGGGAACAATTTTTTGAACTTGTGACTTTCAGGCTCCATATCTCACCATCCACTACACTTTGTAACATGAAGGCTACCTGAAATATTATATACAGTCATCTTACCTATCTTAAACATATATTTGACTTGCAAGTATTTAGCATCTCTTAGTTCTGCAGATTCTTTCCTGTAAACTGCATTGTTATGGTTGTGCTCCTAAAGAAACAGAATGTTAATTATTATTATTTTTTTAGTATTTGGTAAATCCACCTTTTGGTTTCAGGCACTTGCTGAATCCTACTGATCTCTGAATCAGATTCAAGCATATCTTGACCAAAATCCTGATCCAGATCTCTTCCACACATTCCCAATATGTGCAAGACGGATTTGGATACAAATACAGCTTATTTTCTTCAACTCTACCACACAAGTGGTTCAAAAGAATCAAAACATTGTTACCCTTTTGCTTGTCAGTGTCTGTTCTAACCTAAATAGCTGATTTAATTTGTATCATAAGGGATAAACAGCCTGATGAAACCATTTTACTACAGTAAAGTTATCACTTACACATCCGCCATGTATATGAGTCAGGAGTCTGAGTTTTTGGGAAATTGAGGATCGGTGTCGGGCTTTGGGTTTTGGACTCCACAGCCCTGATTTGCGGATTAAAGGGGTTTCCACACAAGGATGCTCTTTTTATGTTAAAAACTTGCAAAAACAAGCACTTTGGAATATTCTCCTTTGACAGTGCCCCCCCTTTTTCTAATATCCCCTTTAGGCTGGATCAGCTCGCAGGTCGCTATGGCACGGGGTCTGTTTGATCTACCTGATAGGCTTCCAGCACTGTTGCTTAGCTACAGACCGGCTTCTATTCAGCCTAGTGAAACCAGAAACACGCCCCGAAATTTAAAAAGAAACCAACAAACAGGACTAGGGGAGAGAATCAATTAGTTAACAACCCCTTTAAGAATTAAAAAAAAAAATCCATACATTTAAAGTGGTATGGAAAATAATCAAAAATGCTTGAAAAATGTGTGTAACATTAAATCTCGTCAATCATTCATTTTTTGATGACCCATTCCCTTTAACTTGGGCGATTATCCTGTTTTTGGTCGCACACGATTGGGTTTCGTGCTGAATAAAATGTTAGATTTCATGACTTCTATTACTTGTAGCTGCAGGGCACTTCGATGGGGTCGTCTGCATCTCCAGGTTTTGCAGAAATTTTCATGAATATAATTGAGAGTAATTTCGTGTTCACATCTGGAGTTATGAATTATGTAAAAAAAAAAATTTAAAAATCAGATTTGGAGGAATATCTTCTCAGCTTGGGGTGGTACGGAAGAAGATCTCACATGTTCAGCACATTCTGAATAATGGTCCTGGTGGGATGCAGACACTATCAATTTTAGGTTTTAGGAACTTGTAGAACCAGCTCATTCAATTGGCACCGTATTATCTTCAGAACGTCTGGATCCAAACAATCTATACTTCAGCAGCTTTCACACAGATGGGTGACGGATCTCACTTCTTTTACATTGTTTTTAGTGTATGGATAATATAACTTAAAGGGGTTGTCTCGCCATGCTGTTTCACAGAGCCACAGATGGCTTCAGGCTCTCTCTTCCCGTTCCGGTTGTGGCCGGTTCTTCAGCTTCAGGCTGTCACTTCCAGTTCAGGTTGTGGCCGGTTCTACAGCTTCAGGCTCTCACTTCCTGTTGAGGTTGTGGCCAGTTCCACAGCTCCAGGCTCCCACTTCCCGTCCAGGCTGTGGGTGCTTCTACAGCTCCAGGCTCCCACACCGTCCCAGTGTGGGTGCTTTACAGCTCAGCTCCCACTTCCCTCCAGGCTGTGGTGCTTCACAGCTCCAGGCTCCCACTTCCCGTCCAAAGGCTGTGGGGTGTTTCTACACTCAAGCTCCCACTTCCCGTCCAGGCTGTGGGTGCTTCTACAGCTCCAGGCTCCCACTTCCCATCCAGGCTGTGGGTGCTTCTACAGCTCCAGGCTCCCACTTCCCGTCCAGGCTGTGGGTGCTTCTACAGCTCCAGGCTCCCACTTCCCGTCCAGGCTGTGGGTGCTTCTACAGCTCCAGGCTCCCACTTCCCGTCCAGGCGGTGGGTGCTTCTACAGCTCCAGGCTCCCACTTCCCGTCCGGGCCGTGGGTGCTTCAAACAGCTCCAGGCTCCCACTTTCCCGTCCAGGTTTGTGGGTGCTTCTACAGCTCTAGGCTCCCACTTCCCATCCAGGCTGTGGGTGCTTCTACAGCTCCAGGCTCCCACTTCACGTCCAGGCTGTGGGTGCTTCTACAGCTTCAGGCTCCCACTTCCTGTTCAGGCTGTGGCCGGTTCTTCAGCTGTGGGAGCCGCCATGTTTATTTCAGGAGATTTTCATCCAATGTGTACTTGTGTCTCTGCAGATTCTTCAGACGTTGTTCTTCGGTGTCTGCCTCCTGTGTGATCTCCTCCAGCTCTGCCTCTCCAACCGGAACCGCTTTTGCTCTGTTCTAACATGGTTAAAAGACTTCTTGTTTGCCGCACTGGTAATCCCAAATGGAGGGGTAAGCTTGGCATCCACATTATCCCACGTCTATGAAATCTGTTCACATGGTGGCAGTCTTTTTAGTAGAATGTATGTGACTTTTAGCGGTACGCCGTCTGGCTGGCTGGCTGGCCGGCCGGTCGGTCGGTGCCCTGGCTGCAGTGCAGGGCTTGAGTCCTGGGTTCAAATCCCAGCAAGGAAAACATCTGCAAACAGTTTGTATGTTCTCCCCACGTTTGTGTGGGTTTCCTTCAGGTTCTCTGGTTTCCCCCGCAGAGGCCAATGTGAATGATTACCATCTCTGTACAGCGCTGTATAAATTAACTAAATACATAAATGCTCATCTTTTGTATTTTAATATTATTTCCTCCTCAGTTTGTATGTTTTGTATTCTGGAGTATTTACGCCTATGATCGGGAGTTGAACTTTCCCAAGGAATTGGACGTCTTCATTTCACCGTGGGTCAACCATGCCATGGTAAGATAATCCTACAATTCATCTGAACCAGACCTGCAGAACTTGGTAGGGTGTGGGGGCTAAACTGCCAGGTACCATCCATTCAGGGGTGGAGTTTACACAGGCCATGCCCCTTTTGGGGGCCACCAGAAATCCTTTGGCGGGCCGTGCTCTAACTGAGGGGACACAGTTTTGTGATCCATATTTGTATTTTGGAGATCACCAGATCTGCAGTCGTGTGTCAAAACCTAATAATGTCCCTCCTCACCCCAAGCCAGGGGCAATCTTCCAAAAACAGAGGGTCCTCCAGCAATGACTGTAGCTAAATGTAGTTTTTAAAATTTTGCTTGTCATTAGAATTACAGTTTAAATCCAAAAATTCCTCTGTCCAGAAAACCCATTATTGCTGCATAAACCTTCTGTAAAATTGAACAAGACTGAGCAGAGCGAACCGGTTGGGACATTTCCCTTATTTTGGTCTTTCCATCTTTACTGTCATAATGTGTTGGGTGTAATTTTTTGTTTGTTTTTTCTATATTTTTTGAGTTTTTGTTGCTTGTGGGTTTTGTACTTTTTGAGGATGTTTTGAGGGGGAAATTCATTTTTAGGGTGACCGGTTGAGGTTTTTTTGCGGGGTTGATGGTTTACACTGATTGGTTTTGGGGTATTTTTTCAGACAGGGTTAAAGGGGTTTTGCCACAAAGTAAAATGAACATGGGACGTTTGTAAATTAAATAATAAACTTTTTCACCATTCATAATTATTAAAAATTCTGCACCGTTTTTTACTTAGATGCTCCTTTAGTGATCCATTGTTTACAGCTCGTCTCCAGGGGATACGACCACGGCTGAAAGCTTCTCGGTCATGGTCGCACATGCTCAGACATCACCTCTCCTCTCAGGCAGCTACTGAGTGTTCAAACCCCAGGTGCTGTCATTCTACTCCTGTCCTCTGGACTCCTTAGTAATTAGTGCAAATAAATACAAAAAGAAACCTCTATGAGGTCTGTGCATTGATAAAGAGAAAAAAAATCCACAGGTTTGGTTCCTGCAGAGATTTCAACCAAGGACCCTTGTGCCTGGAGGCAAACGTTTTACTTCTGAGCTACAATGTAGCTACTCACAGCTCTATACATAAACAGACCAGGAAAGGCCTGGTGATGTCATCCTGCTGGGTCACATGATGGGCAATTCAAATAAATTACATGCCGCCCCCTTCTGAGCACACAGAGCTGAAGAGCTGGATACAAGAGGTATGAAATGAGATCGTGGCAAAACCCCTTTAATTGTTTTGTGTCTGGGGTTACAAGGGATCAACTTATTGTCACTTGACCCTTTTGTCAAGCAGGGGTTGTCCAAAGTGGACATGTCCTTTAAATGTCCCACAGGCTAATATGTATATGCATGCTTCCCAGTCAGAGTGGAAAGATATAGGTTCCCTTCAACCACCCAGTCCTTTTCTGTTGTGTATAGATATAACCTTCTATACTTCACCCTGTCTCATCTCCTGTCTGATTTTTTTTTTTTTTTTTTTTAATAAATTATAGCATACATTTATTATTCCACCTCTCCTCATCGAGCTCTTTGCATGTTCACACCATTACCCCAGCAAGAAGAATGGTGTTGGCGTCATGACAGCGTTTGGCTCTACATATATGTTATGGTAAGTACTTTGTATAGTAATTGAGTTATCCATGATCAGAAAATGGGGAATGGCGCCACACTTTTCTTTTGGCGGTGTTTGGTATTGCAGCATTTAAGTGAATAGGCCTGAGCCGCAATACCAGAAATGGCCTGTGAATGAGAGTGGCGCAATTACTGTAAAAAATGAAAACAATAAGACTCTGGGGTACATTTTTCAAGGCAGGCACAGCAGAATTCTGGCTCCATAGGCGCCGAAAAAATTGGCTCCCATGCTTTACACCACATTTATTATGTGTTTTAGACATTTTTTACGCTTGGGGGATCAAAAGGCGTGGCCTTGGTTTTGTGAAGTGAGGCATCTCTTTACATGCGCCCACAAAAAAAGGGGGGGGGGGATTTTGCTGGGGTTAGTGGTATAAAGTAAGTCAACTTACCTAGAGAGTTCTGACCTGTACCGGATTTATCAACACTATGATCAATGTGGCGCCTTGTAGGCAGAGGCGTAACTTGAAGCTCTTAGGCCCCAATGCAAAAGGTTAATTCAGGCCCCAGAACTATTATGTGCTAGTTATAATACTGGTGTCTTCCTATGTGGCAGGAGGGCTTTTGGGCCCCCTCAGGCTGCAGGGCCCGGTAGCTACTGCTACTTTTGCACCCCCTATAGCTACGCCCCTGCTGGTAAGACTCTCCAGTCTAACTATACTCTGTATAAGAGCTTGAGAAATCCATCCCTCTGTTTCCTAATCCCAGACAACTCTCCTAACTTGATCGAACAATGAATGTGTCGGCCACATTTACTGCTGGTGTCACAAAGTTATAGCTGTATGGCCGACACTCTTCAGGAGAGGAGAGACACCGTGCTCCATGCTGGAAATTTCTTTTTGAAGTATTGTCCAGCTCCTATATAAATAAAGCTTGTTCATTGCATAATAAAACAATAACCCCTTCAACTTCGTAGTATACGTTGCATTTAAACTCAACACCCTTTATCTTGATAGCGGTCAGTGAATGGAGCTTCAGGCTCCCACTTCCTGTAAAGGCTGTGGGCGGTTCTACAGCTTCTGGTTCCCACTTCCTGTGCAGGCTGTGGGCGGCTCTACAGCTTCTGGTTCCCACTTCCTGTTCAGGCTGTGGGCGGCTCTACAGCTTCAGGCTCCCACTTCTTCAGGCTGTGGGCGGTTCTACAGCTTCTGGTTCCCACTTTTTCAGGCTGTGGGCGGTTCTACAGCTTCTGGTTTCCACTTCTTGTTCAGGCTGTGGGTAGTTTTACAGTTTCAGGCCTTCACTTCCTGTTCAGGCTGTGGGCGGCTCTGCCGCTTCAGGCTCCCTCTTCCTGTTCAGGCTGTGGGCGCTTCTACAGCTTCAGGCTGTGGGCAGTTGTACCACTTTCAGGGTCACACCTCCAGTTCAGGCTGTGGGCAGGTCTACAGCAGTGATTGACACTTCAGCTCTGCTATTCCTAGCTGGTCCTGATAGAGGGACATGAGTGCTGGAGGCTTCTAAACAGCAGTGCACAAGGCTGCAGCGCTCTAAAGGGTTAAAGCTTGTAAATAATGTAAGCAAACTCCCATGTATCAGATAAGTCACCCTCCCAGCTGGTACCCTAGGGAAGTTTGTGTAGACGAGCTGGAGATAAGTACTGCTCTAACTCTAAAACGAGGCAATATCAGAACAGCAATGTATTTGGTAAATGTCTTTACCTTTGCCTACATGTTTAAAGCTAATCAATGTGGTGAGAAGACCCCTTTAGGCTATGTTCACACGGCGTAATTTCGGCACGCATTTCGCATTACGTATTTGCGCTCTAATATGGGTGAGATGCGCGCCGAAATTACGGTAATTACGCCGTTCTCATAGAAAACTATGGATTACGCCTCGTCACCCCGCACGTACAATATGATCGTATTATCGCGGGGAGATAAGTGACATGTCAATTACTTGCGGTGAATACGCGCCGCAAGTAATGAATGTCAATGGGGCCGGCGGGCTGCCGCCCCTCCTGCGCCGCGGGAGTACACGCATATTAGCGCGAGCTCCCGAAACACACTATGTACTGTACGTGCCGCAGTACATCATGTGAACACACCCTTAGCCTCTGAACTCCGGTTCTGCCCATATGCATGACTGTGCTTTGTGTAGTTTTAACTACGTGGCAACAAGCCCATTAGCTATTTGAGCAGGGCTAGGTCAGACTTTGGGTATGTTCACACTGTATAATTGCCGATAGTAATTGACATGTCACTTATCTGCCCGCGCAGCGTATTGTACGAGCGGGGAGAGGAGACGTAATCCATAGTTCTCGGAGAGCTGTGGATTACCGTAATGACTGGGACGTATCTCGCCCCGTACTGAGCGCAGTACGTCCCAATTTAAACCCTGTGAACATAGCCTTAGGCCGTGTTCACACGGCTTATTCCCGACGGATTTGTGCGCCGTATTGAGCGCACAAATCCGCCGTGAATAAGGGGCGGGACGGGGGCGGGGCCGGTGCGCGGCGGCGGGGGCGCTGCTCCCGGCCCCATAGACAATGCATTGTTTACGGCGCGTCCGCGCCGTAAATAATGTGCATGTCACTTTCTCCCCCCGCGGCGGATTCGCCGAGCGGGGAGGAGCGACGGATTCCACTGTTCTTAATGAGAGCAGTGGATTACCGTAATTGCTACCGCTGATTGGCGCCGTACTGCAGCGCAAATCCGGCGCGCAGTACGGCGCCAATCCGCGGCAGAATAAGCCGTGTGAACGGGGCCTTAGGGTTGTCTAATTCCCCCTGAGGTGACTAGATCTGATTCATGTCCCATTTATATGTAATGGGCCTCATTTTTGAAAGCTGTCTAGCAGTAAGACTGTTCTTGTTGCCCATAACAACCAACCAGTGCTCAGTACTGTATGAAATGAAAGCAGAGTTCTGATTGGTTGCTGTGGGCTCTGATTGGTGGCTGTGGGCTCTGATTGGTGGCTGCGGGCTCTGATTGGTGGCTGCGGGCTCTGATTGGTGGTTTTGGCTCTGATTCTTATATGGGCAACAAGGACGTTTTTAGGCATGTTCACAGGGCTTTTTGGGGGCAGGATTGGAGCCGTACTGCGCCCCGGGGATTTCGCTGCAGTACGGCCCAACCATCGCAGAACAAGGTAATCCACAGTTCTCAGAGAACAGTGGATTCCGTCGCTCCTAGCAGCTCGGCGAATCCGCCGGGCGGGGAGAAAGTGACATGCACATTATCCAGGCGCAATACGCGCCATGGATAATGAAAGTCTATGGGGCCGGCGGGCCAAGCCCCCGCACCCGCCCCTTATTCAAGCCGTAATCGCGAGTGAAATCCGGCTCGCAATAACAGCTTGAATAAGCCGTGTGAACTGTGCCTTACAGCTAGATAGTTTTCATACATAAGGCCCTTATGTTTGCACGTAAGAGTATAAACAGGAGCTCCTACATTTCCTGATTGCAAGCAGAGAGTTTGAAGACTGTGGGAAAGTGACACAACTGTTTAGAAAGTCTCAAAATGAGTTTTATCAGACACCTCTGTAAATTCATTGGAGCAGAGATGGTGCATATTGAACCGTGGTAAAGCGCATGCGTCAAACTCGAAGCCCGCAGGATGAATGTGGCCCACAGGTCATTTTATGGGCTGTACAAGAGTTTAAATAATCTAAAAAAAAGTGGGAATCTAGCAAGAGAACAAAGAGTGACTATTAATGACTATATTTACTATTTTGCCATAGGCAAACTTAAACTCTATCAGTTCTCAATCTATAAAGCACTAAAACTTAACTTTTATTATGTATAACACTTAACCTCTATACACACTATTTAACCCCTTACCGCCGGAGCCAGTTTTGGCCTCTCTGACAGAGCCCCATTTTTGAAATCTGTCATGTGTCACTTTATGTGAGAATAACTTTTTGACACTTTAACCTATCCATGTGATTCAGAGAAATTGTTTTCTCGTGACACATTGTGCTTTGAGATAGTAAGAAATTTTGGTCCAATAATGTTTTTTAAATTTGTAAAAAAAATATCAAAGTATTGTGAAAAAATTTGAAAAATTTACCAATTTAAAAACTTCAAAAATTTCTGCATGTAAGCAGATAGTTATTCCACTCAAAATAGTTTTTAACATTTTTTTAAATGGCTTTTTTTTTTTTACGACATTAGAGGGCTTAGAAATTTAGTAGTAATTTTCACATTTTTAACAAAATTTGCAATATACATTTTTTGATTGGCCTGTATGTTAGATACCCCCATAAATGACTTCATCTAAGAAACTATACCCCTTAAAGTATTCAAAATCGCATTTAGGAAGTTTATTAACACATTAGGTGTTTCACAGGAATTAAAGCAAAGTGGAAGTGAAATTTCCGAATTTCACTTTTTTTGCAGATTTTCAATTTTTTTTACATTATTCACAAAGAATACGGTAAATTGGATCAGGGATATGCAACTTAATTTATTGATTCCCCAGAGTCTCCCGTTTTCAGAGATATCCCGTTGTGGCCTAGTGCATTATTTGGCTCAACCACAAGCCCCAGAATAGGAGGAGCCCTACTGGACTCTGGGGTCTCCTTTTCATTACGATTTTATTTAGGCGCCATTTCAGGTTTGCGGACACCCAAAGGTGCTAAAACTTAATAAACTCCCCTAAAAAGACCCCATATTGGAAACTACATCCCTTAAGGAATATATCCAGGTCTGTAGTGAGCATATCGACCCACAGGTGTGTCACAAAAAATTTTAGCCTTAGGCTGTGAAAATGAAAAAAAAATTTTTTTTACATTAATCTGCAATTTTAGCTGAAAATGTTTAATTTTTACAAGGCATCCTGGTAAAAAAGCACCCAAAATTATGTTAGGCAATTTCTTCCAAGTTCGGCAATAACCTACATGTGGGTGTAAACTGCTGTTTGGGCACATGGCAGGGCGTATAAGGGAGGAAGTGCTATTTGGCTTTTGGAGCGCAGATTTTGGTGGGGCCATGTCGCATTTACAAGTCCCCAAAGTACCAGAACAGGTGAAACCTTCCAGAAGTCACCCCATTTTGGATTCAGCACGCCTCATAGATCTCATCTAGGGGTGTACTGTGCATTTTGGGTGCACAGGTGTTCCAAAGTTTTTATTTTTGCATTGGGCTATGAAAATGAGGGGAAAACGCAATTCCGCCATTGTTTTTTTGGGCTTCAATTTTACAGCGTTCGCCGTGCAGTATAAATGACAGGATATCTTTACTATGGGGGTCGGTACAATTGCTTTTGAAAATAGATTTATATAGTTTTTTTATGTTTTATTTACTTTTAAACAATAGAAATGTCTATAAAAAAATTGCGTTTTTTATGTTGTCCTGTTCTGATAGCCCTAACGTTTTCAGTTTTCTGTATTAAAGGGAGCTGATTATGGGGTTGTTTTTTGTGGGATGAGTTGACGTTTTTATTAGTACCATTATGGGGGGCATATGCCGCTTTGATCACTTTTTATTAAGGTTTTTTGTGAGGCATTTTGAACAAAATACAGCATTCCTGGTAGTGTTTTTTATTTTTTACAGCGGTCACCGTGCAATATAACTGTCATGCTAGTATTACTCAGCAGGTCGATACGATTACAGCGATACCCAATTTGTATATTTTTTTTATGTTTTACTGCTGTTACACAAAAAAAACACATTTATTCAAAAAGGAAAACATGTTTTTGCATTGTCATAGTTTGAGAGCCATAACTTTTTTATTTTTCTGTGTACGGAGCTGTGTATGGGGCTTGTTTTTTGTGGGATGAGTTGACATTTTTATTGGTATCATGTTTGGGGAGGACAAGACTTTTTGATCAGTTTTAAAATCCGTTTTTTGGAAGGCAGGGTGAAGAAAATACTGCAATCCCACCAGTGTTTTTTATTTTTATTTTTAACAGCGCTCAACGTGCAGTATTCATGACCATTTAGCTTTACTCTCTGGGTCGATTACGATTACCGCGATTTCCTATGTATTAGTTTTTTTAATTTTGAAGCAAATTTAAAAAAAAAGTGTTTTTATTGTGTTAAATAATTATATATGCATCGCTGTCTTCTGAGAGCCATAACTTTTTTATTTTTCCGTATACAGAAACGTGTAAGGACTTTTTTTTTTTGCGGGATGAAATGACGTTTTAACTTTGGCGTTTCTATGAGTTTTTGTTCGCTTTTTATTCCATTTTATGTGCTGCAGGATGTACAAAAATCGCAGTTCTATGACCTTTTTTTTGTTTTTACAGCGTTCACCGTACGGGTTAATTAACATGAGAGATTTATAGGGTGGGTCGTTACGCACGTGGCGATACCAAATATGGGTACTTTATTTATTTTTGATCTTTTTTGGGGCGATTGGCGTTTGTAAAGGGGAAAAAAGGGCGGTGTAATGTTTTTAATTTAATTTTTTGTGTTTGTATTTTACATTTTTCTTTTTGACTTATTTTTACTTTTTCACATTTTTTTTACATTTCCCAGTGGGATTTGTAAGCGCAAATCCCCCCTGGGGAAAAGCAATCATTAGATTGCTGTTTGAAAAGCAGCAACTGTGCACAGCGTTACTGCTGTGCACAGGTCGCCCTGGCAAACTACTGACACCATGCCCACAATGCATTGTGGGCATGGTGACGTCACCAGACTACCCGGATGCTTTCAGAAAGCATACGGGGAGTCGGCCATGACAGGCTGCGGTAATGAAGCGTTAATCACCCGCGGCCGGAGCTCACTCCGGCCGGGGGTGATGGGGCATGAAGCCCGCGGTAATTTACCGCTGGTTCCATGTCGCGATCGTGCGCGACTTGCCCGCAAGCCCGCGCGATCGCCAGGACGTATGCATACGTCCATTTGCGGGAAGTCACTTCCCGCTAGGGCGTATGCATACATCCAATGTCGGGAAGAGGTTAAAAACCTGATTTCTAACCTCTCAATTTGTCCCTTTCTAATTGTGAAGGAATAGCTCCTTTTCTATTATCAAGTCTGGTGGAACACCACCTATTATATCAGCAGGGAAACCCTATATATACAGTGATTTGATAACTCCAAGAAGGAATCCAAAACATCTTACTTGGGCAGTCATCCCTAATCCGATGGACATGAAACATATAAGGTTTCCTTGTGAGACCCTCTGCAGCTGGTAACACAGTAGAAAGAGGTAGGAAATCACAAATTAAAATGCCATGCCTGACCTCCCCAACATGTTTCACCAGCAAACTGGTTTTTAAATAGTGTGTATTGAGGTTAAGTGTTATACATAATAAAAGTTACGTTTTAGTGCTTTATAGATTGAGAACTGATAGAGTTTAAGTTTGCCTATGGCAAAATAGTAAATATCGTCACTACAAGAGTTTAGACACCAGGAGCAGGGATGAACAAGGTCCGGACGTGGAAGGACCGGCTCTTCACTTTCCCTGGAGGACACAGTCAGTGCTTGGTAAAGGCATAGAAAACGTGCGCCATCTTGGATTTAGAGCTCCGGCTTGCACCTCCACACCGCAGGCCCAGGCACCATAACCACCCTCCAATGGCGCTTTAAGGGCAACCATTACAGTGATGTGGCCATGGGTGGAAATTAAGTTAATACCCTTGTTGTAATGTTAGAGCGACCGTCATCTTAGGGCGCGTTCCCACTGCACAGGACAAATACCGGCCGGCTTGCCGACCGGTATTTGTCCTGTTTTGCGCCCGTCCCCACGGCCGCCGGGGGGACGGCTTTTCTCCGCGATGAGCGGAGAACAGCCCTCCCCTCTTCCATTGAGAAGCACATCTTCCGTCGGGAAACCGGACGGAAGATTGTGCTTCTACAATGTTTTGCCGCCGGTCCACCGGCGGCAAAACCGTCCGACGGCAAAACCTGTGCAGTGGGGACTGCTGCACGGGTTTTCCATAGAGCACCATTGTGCTCATTTTCGGCCGTTTTTTCAGGCGGTCTGAAAAACCGCAAACCGGCTGAAAAAACGGCCGAAAAACCCGTGCCGTGGGGACATGCCCTTAGTGTTCATATCTTTGTATCTTCCCTGCAGGGTCTACTGGGTGTATTATGCATCAGGTATTTGGGCGTATCCCATCCTGGCCAAGCTGGATGCCATAGGACATCTGGAGTTGTTAGCATTGTCGTACTTCGTTACGCTATCTTTCTACTTTCTGGGCGAGTGGCTGACGCGGCTGCGCTGGGGTAAGTTGTTCTATGTACTATATGCTTCACTCACACTCTGTGTCCAGCTTTAATTCATGTTACCAGGGCAATAACACATAGCTAGATAGGGGAGGACAATTCATGTCAAATGGAGCTATTGGGATATTTGGTTGAACCTCTGCCCGTCATTAAAAATATCAGTCAAACTGTAGAAAAATTTACAAACTGCCTCTAGTGCATGCATTTGGGTGTAGGTGGGGGCTGTGCTCCTTCTTTACAGGAGACTCGCGCTGGTACCTTGGCCGTCTCTGCGCTGTACTATAGAAAGAGAGAGAACTGGCATCGCCCAATACAAAGACAGGGAGTGCACGTCAAACAATGGGGAAATGAGACAAGTATATATAGTACTTTACAATACACTAACCACACTGTCCAGTAACCCTACAGGGAAAGCTGGAATATGTCATCTCTGTGCTGTGAAATGGCGCAGTTCAGGCACTTGGCCACAACGCATTTTGCAGTGTCCTTCAGAAATAGAGTGGGATGCGCCCCTGATATATACCCCCAATGAACAGATGGATGCTAATATACAGCATACAGTGCCATCCGTCACCCATGGAAGTGTACTTCACAATTGTATGCACACACACGTATGTGTGTATATATATATATATATATATATAATTAATATATATTATATATAATATATATTTATATTTTATAATTAAACATACTACATACACACTGCCCGTGTGTATGTATGTGTATATTGTAGGGATCAGCCCAATGGTAGCATGGGAAAACACAGTCTGTGACGTCCGTTTATTCCAGTCACTGGCGTTTATTGCTCCAAATCAAATAAACAAGGAAACACAATGCAGTTATCTCAGCCGAACAAAACTCATAACACCTTTGGTGTTGTCTCACTACAGCCCTTTTAAAGGGGTGCTTTACGCAGCTGCTGTAGAGCCCCCCCCCGCCCCAACACTGTAGACCCCTTTGCAAAACACCCCGCACACCGACCTCCGGCTACATAGGACCCCGAAAACCCGGGCCCCGGACCTGGAAAGGGGAGTGCCAACCCACCCAGTTTTCCTTTTGGTCCCCAGTAAAAAAAGCCTCCCTGATTAACCCCCATAGCAGTTATGCTAAAATATATAAACTGTGTCAGTGGCCGAATGCCCGAACCATTACTATGGCTTTTTAACCCCACCGAGACCAGGCATCTGGTGTGGGCAAAAGGCCGTCCTAAAAGGCCCCCTTTTGGTTTTTACACACCCCCCCCCCCCCCCTGGTAAAAACCCGGGGTCTTGGGGAACTTCAGCCACCCCAAAATGTAACCCTTGATAAAGGATCCGCGTTTCCCTGAGTTTTTCCCGGCCTATGCTTACGGAGAATGAGAAATCCTTAAAGGAGAAAACCGGGGCACCGGATTTGTTCCCCTTTTTCTCCCGCATCATTTTGTGGGGCATGGTCGGATCCCGCCCCCTCCTTCCCAGAGGGAATACCTAAGGGTCTAATGCCCCCCTTTATGGCCAAACATCCTTTTCCCCCAAAGGGATAAATTTCCTCTTGTGGGGAGAGCTTCCCATTTGGTAATTTCCCGGGTGCTCTTCCCCTTTATCACCTGGGACATGACTGCACCCCGACCCCATCTGAAGCGTCCTTGGCCACAAATGGGGGAAGTCCGGGGTACCAAAATGGTTTTCGCATAGGGCCTGTTTCACTCCCGAAAAGCCCCCTCTGCTTGGGGGGCCATTTAATCATGGCCGACGTTTTCCCCCCTTTTTCAAAAACCGTCAATGGACGGGTATCTCGGAAACATAGGGATAAAACCCCAATAGCCCACTATGCCCGAATGCCGACCCGTTTCTTGGTGAGGGGGGGGCATTTCTGAATGTTCAACTTTGTTCATTGGGGTTTAATTTTCCCCCTTCCCCCTCGTACCCAAGTACTTAGTCTCCTCCATCCCCGGGGCATTTTGGGGGTTTAAATTTTAAACCCCCTCGGGGCCC